>VZRW01005507.1:113957-140987 GCA_013398125.1 Aegotheles bennettii
ACAGGTCTGCAGCAGTCTTTGTCTCTTTATGCAAGTGCTAGCAACTTTGTCCCGTGCTAATAACTCTTTGAAAGCCAGCTTTTCTTTTTCTCTCAAGGGGTCTAATTAGTATAGTTAAGTTTAACTAAGCACAATTCTCTAAAACTGCAATTAGTTTGGAAAGTGTCACTTCTTGTCAGACCTGACACTTCAGGGACTGACCACTTGCACACCTATTTGTTTGGGTTTTTTTCCTTGTATATAATTTTGTGCAATTTGAGGTACACCAGAGAAATGAGTACAGAAAGGTAAACTTTTGATGACAAAACTCTTTTTCAGGTAGTTGTGTGATATCTGTTGTCATCCTCTAAGGACCCCAGTGACTTAACCGATTTTGATAAGATATTGTACTTCATGCAATAATGTAGTGGAATTATCTGCAGGGAGTGTCAGGTTTACTGCTATCCTGACTTTCAGCAATATGCAAAATTCAAACCTAGCACAATATGTCCTTTTAATCCAGCCACCTCAGTATCAAGTGCCCAAACAGGTAATTTTATACATATTAGAGAAATGCATTAGTAGCAAAATAGGACATAAGGTTGGTACTGCAGCAATATAAATTCTATCTAGCTATTTGAGAAGGCATTCTGGTGAAGAAGTAGAAAATAAAATGTTCATTCTGGTGTGCAGCTAAGGTTTTTCTTCTGAGAAACAAACTTGAATAAGATTTGAAGACACCCTTCTTGAAATATTAGCTGCTCTTTTGGGTCAGTCAGGGCTACAGAGAACTAGGACAAGTCGGACTGGTACTATGATTAAGGTCTGAGCCCAGGATTTATGCAGTCTAGCCTTACATTCTGGTGTGTGTACATGCACATACACAAATGGCTTCTTTGTGCTATGCTTCCTTGTTTGTAAAGTGGAAAGATACATCTTCCAATCTCAAAGGAATTTTGAGAGATTAAATCCATAAATTCTGAAGGCATGCAGATTTCATGGCAGATGTGGCCATTCTGGTCTTTCCAGAAACTCCTAAGATAGAAGAAAGCACCACCCTGTACTAGAACGCTCTAGACACAGTGTTCATTTAAAGCTGTGCAAAACCTCATTGTCTATTTAATCTTCAACTTATTCACTAATTTTGATTTCTATTTTTCAGTGCAATGTAAACATCAGACAAAAACCCTGTCTAATTGCATCAGTAATGGTTTTATTGTTTATTGTATAAAAATTTGTATTTATCAAAGTGTTTTACAAACTTTTGACTAAATTAATAGCAGTCCTGGCCAAGAGCCAAAAATTTCTGTGCATCTGGTATGCTGTTTCATAAATTGTAAATCAGACCATCACCAATCATGAAGCTTTATGTAGCAGTGTATTAAAGCTGGTCTCAAAATGTGAGTGTTCCCATCACTTCATCCTGCATTAAACTTCAGATCTATGTGTATTTCTTGTTGTAGAAATTTAATTGTGTTAATGTAGTCCCTGACTCCTAATGAATAATTTGCAAAATAAGTGGACTGACACTTTCTCAGCATATTGTGTTTGCATCTTAATGAACATTTTCTGCTTGGTCATGATCAAAATAGAAACACATTTGCATAATGTTAATCAAGCACTTGTTCTTAGCATTTGGAAAAGGGCAGGACTTAAATTTAATTTTTAGTGTGTGCATGTCTCACACAAATTTAACAACTAGTTTAAACTGCAAGTTGCTATCTTGGTGAAAACTGATATTAACTATCCCTTCTACAAGCTTTATATTAAGAGTTCTTTTCAGGTGTTTGATATTTTATAACTCATTCTTACTGCTTGCTCTTTAGACATAAGTCTTACCTGAACTTATATGAACTTTACCTAATCTTTCTCAACCTTTTTAATTTAGATGATCAGTTTCTATTTTTAGCTTTTCATGGAGTGATAATTATTTTCTGCTAGTTTAGCACCAATTCATCTTTGGAACCAGAGTATAAAAAGTGCTTAAAAACATCTTTAAAGATTTTTGCCTTGGACCCTAAAGGAAGTAGCCTTTTTTGTCCTTTTTTATTATTATTATTTTTTCTCTTTTTTCTTTATCCTTTTTTTAGTTTTTATTTCTTAATTATTTTTATTTTTTTTCTTCCTTTCTCCAATTTTAAAGTGGAAACCTAATCAGCTTAAAATTAAGAGGAACAGAGAAATTTAGAGAGTTAGAAATTGTTATTTTTAGACAAGGTATTGCCTGTTCTCATTTGTTTGCTTCTTCTGATCCTGGTGATAGGATTTTGTATAAAAATGATGAAAGGAAGCATAAGAAAATAATTTGTGACACTTTATTTGACAAAGAAAATTACAGTCTTAGGCAACCTTTTTGTCTATGTAATTATGGGAAGTTTTCCCTCCTTTTGGCTTTTGTTTGGCTGTAATAGTGGTTTGGTATTTTCTTTGGTTGGTTGGTTTGGTATTTTTGTTTGTTTGGTTGTTCTTTCTTTCTATTCCAAGGGTGTCTTATATTTAATTGTTTTATTAATTGACAACCCAAAAGTTAGCATTCACCTTCCTGGAATCGGGGAAAAGAAGCTTCTGCCAGTGGACGATTTTGAGGTAAAAGAAATGTGTTTTGGTTCCCATTGTGAGAATGGAATCTTTTGAGGAAAAGGTGATGTGGCAGTGTACAGGGAAGCAGAATGGAAACGTGAAAAATGTAAAGGCTAAGAATATACGAAAAATAAGTGATATATATATATTTATAAGACCACTTTGGTGCTTTGTTTGCATCTCTCTCTCTGTTTCCCCCCTCCCATCTTTCAGAAGCTGCCAAAACGTGCGTTTCTCATTTTTCAGTGGCAAACAGGGCAAGACTACGGAGACCTGTATATGTTCAGACATATTGTAAGGATCAGTTTGAGGGAAATGATTAGCAGTACGAATGTACTGATAATCTGTTGGGTTCCTGAATGGTTTTTAGCAAGTCATTTGAAGCACAGGCTTGTGGTGTTAGTGCTGCTGTGATAGCATCTTTCATCCCTTAGCACTAATTGTGCCTGTAATGGTTCTTTTGAGCCTGCTTTGAAATTGCAGCACAGTTCTAATATGACTAGAAACAGGTATTGGTTAATGTAGTAGCCCAACTGTCTCCCAGTGTTCAGTTGTCATAAAATCATATGCAGACTGTAGAAAGCAATTCTGTCCCTGATCTTGGTTCTCATAGGTAGAAACCACTGTTTTCTATCAGCACAATGAGATAAATCATCCACTACTAGTATTAAAACATAGAGCTTCAGGCTGCACCTTTTACTTGTTTTCTTTTGAAAAAGTAGCACATCTGTGTACAGATGTAGGACAACAGCAGGAAGAAGGAGGGACAAATACTGGTAATAGCAAAACAAGGACGATTTACTTGATAATATTCATCTATATGTGGTGACTTTTTTCTGGTGAATTACTTGATTAGAGCTGATGGATTTACTGAGAAAACTTCAAATTTTCTCCTTATTGCTTTTGTGTAAAACAAAGTGATCTGGCTTTTGCCATCCCAAACTTTTTTCTAGTCTGAGTGACTATGACACTTCCTTAGCATCAGGCAGTTTTGACAAAATGCCTTTCTCTCAGGACTTCCTCTTCACCCCTAGAGATGCTTCCCAGATGAAGCAAAAATCATAAAAGGATCAAACTGAGAATCGTTCTTTGGTCCTGGTAGAAGAATTTTGCTGTATTTTGATGTGGCTGTTGAAAAAGTGCATCTGTCCTCAGTTTCCTTCAGCTCTCTGCTGTGTCTTCGTTGAAGGTTACATCACTTGTTTATGGCTTACCATGCTGGCTTAAGCCACTGATGGAGATAGATTTGTGGTAAGAGGGTATGACGGGAGGCAGGGCCGAGGAGGAGCAGACACGTCCTGTTCCTCATTCCTAGTATGGAATGGTACTTCCCAGCGTCTACTGTGTCTATCTGAGCTCTGCTGGGCAATAATTGAGAGTCCAAAGGAGCTGACATCTAGAATTTTAGGAAAGCCAAACAAAGCCTATGATGTGATGTTTGCCATCACCTTCGCTACAAATACTTTGATAGAAGCAGACACTGTGGTAGTAAAGCACAAGTTTAATGACCAGCCTTGTAAAGACAGTTACTGGTTTTGATTGTACAGAGTTTGACTGGTTTATAAAATGTACGTGGTAACTGAAATTGTACGATGAGAATATGATGGTGTGTAATGTGAAGATTTTGTTTCGAGGAAGAACTGCAATGTTTTAATAGTCCGGGTTCCTTCTGAAAGGAAATACATTATCAGTTCACTGTTGTGAACCTTTGAAGGGTTTGAGTAATCCTAAATTTGTTCGGTGCTGGGAGGAGCATTGCAAGCTGATGCATAATAGCTGCTTCCAAAACAGAGATTGACAATGGACTCCCTTTGTGAGAGAAGGAAGAGTGATTATTTTCACTTTGAAATCAGAAATCTAATGTCTTTAACTGATTTTTTTAAACACACATGAGCACTGTTTAGGTTTTTTTATTGGCAAAATTTTTTCCACTTAGAGGAAGTTCTGCTTTTGGTGTCATTAGATATTCCAGTGGGTCTCTGCACTTGAAGGATGGAGAAATTGATCCCTTAGCATACATTTCATTTGCATAAGTATGCTGTATCTGTGCTGCATAATTACAGACCACCAGTATGAGCAGCAGATACTACATGTCTGGACCTTGAAAAATACTTTTAATTTGACACTTTTGTATTTTTTGTCAGTCAAGGTTTCATTTTATGGAATAGCTGAAAAGGGATACTATGATTGAAGTATTAGTTTCAAGCATCTAGTCTATATATTAGTCATCAGCATGCTTGCTATATCGGTGTTTTATCCTGTATAAGAATTTTGCATTCTCTTTTTTTGTTTTGTTTAGCAAAATATAGGCACAAATGTTTATGGCTGGCTTGGATTGGGACATAAATCTCTAAAAACATAGCATGGAGCAGAAAACAGAAACAACTGAAAAAAACAAATAGTTCCATTTGCCAGAGTATAGTGATGATCCAGATCTTGATATATGTAAGAGAGCTTAGGAATAAACATTTCCAGGGATTTTTGTTTGTCTAGTGTTCACAGCTTCTTCAGAGTGAAGGTGAAATCTTGCAGGAAGCATTCATGTATTACTAAAGATAAATATCTAATGAAACATTTAAAAATTAAAGTTGAGATAGCAGACGTTGGCTGTGGGATAGAATTTGTGAAATGTGAAGTAGAACAAAACTTTTCATTTAACTGTGAAAACATAATTTTTGGTTATTTTCTGTAGGTGTGTTTGTCCTGGGGGAGCCGTCTTAAAACTGCCGTTATCTTGGTCTGGGGACTGGTTCTACATCAATAGATAAAGTGTGGATTTTCTTGAATAAGAATAATGTTTCTATCCATAAGTATTTGGCTTCTTTATTCCTGTTACTTTGCTTTTAATTGTAAATGGAAGCTAGACAACAGCAACTGGGATGCCGGCTTCTTAACATTTGGGAGTATTTAAGACGGAGGAGTAGGAGTTTTATTGTGCTGAATAAGAAGCAGGAGAGTTTAGGGAATACTGGGGAGATTTGACACTGGAAGCTGAGGAGCTGGAGGCTTGGTGTTTAAAATAAAGCCATTGAAGGGTGTCAAGATGTTTGAGAAGACACTAATAGCTGTGAACAGAATACAAATAGGGCCATGGTGGCTGAAAACTCAAAATTGTGGACTTTATTACAAAGTACTTAGCATAATTGTGTACTGGTAAGCAGTTTTTGATGTTGGTGGCAGGGAATTATTTTGAGTGGGTTTTTTGTGGGGGTTATTTTTTGGGGTTCGTTTTATTTTTTAGGAGGTACTGTAACTGAGTACTAGATCTTTTTTCCCCCAAATAAATAAATAAATAAATGTGCTGTCTTCCCACTGGCAGAGCTTTGAGAAGAAAGGAGTTGGACGATATATTTCTCCCCTTTAGTTTACAGGTCTGCAATCAAAAAACTTGTTTACTTTGGTCTGCCAGCACAAATACCAAGTTTATTGAAAGATCCTCTGGTTCCTCACTTTGATATATTGCTGAATACAAGAATACTCTCTCCAAACAGATCAGTGGCTCTGTATACTTGGTTCTTTTTTTAGTCTCTAATAAATGGGCAAAGAAATGTCTTGATTATTTTTGTAGAAATAGGTACATTCTGTAGAACAGAAGTTTGTGCTTGGAGGGAGTTTAAAGGGAGCTAAAGTGATGTCCCCGGTGTTTTCAGCCTGCTTTACAAGGCTTTTGTATGTCATGTTATATTACCTCTGAGTTGGAAGATACTAAAACAGAATCCATTAAGACAAGACCTAATGTTATCTCAACTGCCTTGCATATAAAAAGATAGATGAAGACTATCATTCTTCTGTATAGAGAAAGCCAAATGTCCATTCCCCCTCAAATTCCTGGGGCTTTATAAACAAGCATTTGTGTTCATTCTTTGATAAAGCAACCACAGAAAAAAGGCTGAGGCAGTTGATTGCATAAGCCTGATGGTTGGAAAATGGGATCCTTAGGCCTCTCACTGCTTCCTGGCCTCAGACTGTTCTCATTCAGCTCTATTAAAAGCTATCTAAAAAAGTTTAAAAGCTTCTGAAACTCCTGGGGGTTTTTTGTATGGAATTGGCACTATTTCTTTACCTCCAGTGCACCTGGTTAGACCTCAAGGATGTCTGATGTTCTTTCATTCTACTATACTGGGGTATATTTTTCTGCTCTCTGATAGGATTTCCCACCTTTTTAAATGTTTTTTTTTTTCTTTAACTTTGCATGCTATAGCTACGGTTGTGTTTTAATGATGGTTTTCAATAAAGCCTAAGATACCTCCTCTCCAGTTTGGGTTAACAGGAGAGTTATTATTCAGCTGCATAATGTAAAATAAAAGGAGAACGGTGTTAATTATAAATGACTAGCATTATTAACTGTGTCCAGACATATATTGTAGAATTCTGATGCTCTTTCCAAGGGCAAGCTTGAGATAGGTGTGAGCTGCCAGGTTTACTTTCTGTACAGACTCTGTTCCCAGCTCTTACCAAAATAAGTGAGGCCTTTTGAACTTTCATGCAACCGTGTGTGTCTGTATGCACAAATAAGAAATTCTGGATACAAAATTTGCTCTTTTGTGGAGTATGGAATAGTAAAGCAAATTCTAATTGATACTCAACTTGTACATTATTTTTCTTTCCTATCCCTTTCCTTCCTTCCCCATGTTTGATGTACTTTGACCTCCTGAATTCAAGACATTGATTGGGGAATTAAGAATGTTGTCTTGAATGTGCTTGAAGCCCTACCTGTTGTTAGCTTAGAGTAATTAATAGTAAGGTCCTCCATTATTGAAATCCTTTTGGAGGTCATGAGTGATCTTGAATATTGGTTTGTCTTTAAGACCATTGAAACCGAAGAAAGTCTGTATATTCCTTTGCTTGTATTGCGTTTGTGCAGAAAGAGAATTGAAATGAAAGAAGCTGAATGTATGGAAGAATAATGTTAAAAGCTTTCATTGGTGAGTCTACGAAGAAAATAACAAATTCAATCTATGTACACAGTAAAAATTTATGCTACTATTGACTTACATGCTAAAGGAAACATTCATGTAGAACTGATGATATATTTTTGAGATTTCCTAGTTTTCAGGTAACTTTATCAAGTTATCAGTTGTGAAATACAGCTCTGGTGACTAATTTATATTGAACAATAAACTGAACACAATCTATTTAATAAGGTAGGCAAAGTATTTCAAGGAATGCCTTACCCATCATATCTGTATCTTACCCCCGCATTCCTCTTGGATGGAATGTTCAGCAACTCTTATTCTGACATTGGATTTTTACTATAACCTTTCTGTAATGATCTCTATATTGTGCTGGCAAAGAAGCAAAAGGTACTGGTTAGGTGTAATCTAAGACAAGACTGTGTTTCAAAATAGTTGTATTGATTGCAACAGCTGATAATATTTTGCCCTTAAACTAAGGAGCAGTTTGTTTTTGTACTAAGTTGGTGTTGTGCACCTTGATCTTTGCAAGTTGAGTGACTTTCATATCTGAACGAAATAAACAATGGATTTGCTATTCTAGCCAAGACAGTTCATTACAGCTTCTGATGGGAAAGTTTAATACATTTCTGGCCATGATCCTATAATTGGCTCTTCTGACAAATCTGTGACACTTTGTAGACCTTCACTGACTTCTACTGATGTTCAGCCAAAAGTAAGAATTCAAACCTGAGAAGTATTAATTTTTGACTATAACTGAAATGCATTTTCATGTGTATTCTTTGGTGAGTAGTTTATTGGTTTTGATTCTATATTGTGTGGTTAAAGATGAAAACATATCCTTATGTATGGCTGTCCTATATGCAAGGGACTTGAAAAAATATGACTTTAAAATAGGTTGCTGTGTCATAAGCATTACATGGATTCTTCTGATTTTTTTTCAGTGATTTGATGTTGGCTAATGGAAAATGTTGAACATATTTCTCCCCTTCTTTTTATATAAGTTTCTGACAGGAAATCTGTAGCTAAATATCATTTTATGATTTCCATCTGTTCATGTATAATAGTGTTTTATAATGCAGTCCAGATTGCTGCTCAATAGAAATGTCCTATAGCAGGAGATGGGCTTTCAATGTTTTACATACTAATTATTTTTTTAATGAGTCCTTCATTTAATTTTGAAGAAAAGTAACTAATTCTAAAGACAACTTTCTTGATGGGAAAATTTCCTCTAATTAACTGAGATAGTGCCTCATTTTTCTAGTGCTAGTATTTTTAAAAATATAGGTTTGAATAGTTGTACTACCATGGTAAAATAAGAAAATAAAATGCACCCTAAGTTTCAGAGGGAAAGAAGTAGGCAGCAGAAACATAAAACTGTTGCTGGAATGTTTCTTAGTAGCTGACTTTTGTGATCTCTGCAATGTGTTCCCAGCTAGTGAGGACTGGATTAGAGAGCATTTATGTTAACAGATACCATTTTAATTTTGACATCTCGAGTGATTTCCTGAAGTATTAAGAGTAATTGATAAGACTTAAACCACTTGCTCTTCAAAGATGTCTGTCGTGTGTACTTTAAAATGAAAGTTTCCATCTTTCGCAGCTGGGAAGAAAGGCTTGGTAATGGGAACCAGGTGTGTCTGTATATTGGGAAAGCAAGGAGGTGAATAATAAACTTAGCCGTGTCATTAATGCTCTTCATCCCATGTCCATCTTGTTTTTTATACAGCTGACGGTAAGTCTGATAGTTGGAATGGGCAGTGCTGTGATAAATGGTAAATTATCATTGTTTTTCTTAAGTTTTGCAATCAAGTTGCCTTTAAATATCTTTACTGCCCAGGAGTTTCCATCTTTTACATTTAATGATAACCTGAATAATAAAATTAAAATAATTTTAATATTTATATGCTTAGGGCTAACTTAGGGGCAGCTGTATTGTGTGTTAAACAAGCCAGGATGCTGCCTGTGTCTCCAGTTTGGGCTGAAAGTGGCTCTGAGAGAGAGAGCTGTGCTTGCCCTAGTGGGGATGAGCTTCGTGACAGCCTAAATAATTATTTATAGAGAGCTCTCTCTTCATAAAATGTGTAACGTACCCATGTTGGATTTCCTTTCATCAGGGTAGTTTGTTGCAGACATTGTAACGGCATGAGCATGAATTTTTGTGGGGTTTGCAGCTCAGTTGTTATCAATTCAAAAATGTTCCCTCTAGATAAGCTAATTTCCTATGGTTTGTTTCCCATGGCTGTGTGCTTTGCCACAGGGTGACCCTTTGCAGAGGAGGAGGTAGTAATCCATCTGAAGTTCAGAAGTTGGAACTATTCGTGCACGTTGTCATGAGGGAGTATGGATCTATCATTTTGTAAAATGAAAGCCATTGGATTCAACTGCTCTTTTGATGAATATATTGAATGAGTTAGTATCTGGGCTGAAAGCAGGGATTGTTCTCAAATGCTTATATCCACAACAGATGTGCAGAGACAGCTAGTCTGACTCCCACAGCTCTGTTGGGCTAGACAGCGCCATTAAACTTCTGTCAATTACCCCATTGCCAGTCACATCACAGCAGCTTGCGACATCGTTCCTCTGATGTCAGGAGAGACGTCTGTTGTGTTCTGATGCAGTGTCATGTTTTCCTCCTCGGAGAGAAGCAGTGTGAAACTCCTTTGCTTCAAAGATGTTGAGAGCCATGATTTAAAACCAAAAAGAAAACCCCACAACACTTAAAACAACTATTTCTCCCCTCTGAGCTGTTGGAAGACACAAAAGCAGAACAGAGCTGTGGCAGCTCAGCTTTTTTTGTTCAACGGGAACTTGCCACTTGGAAACATGTTATATTTGGAAATAAACCTTACTATGTATGTTTGTAAATACAGTTTTTAGAAGTTAATATGTTGCAGAAATTGTACCTCAGTTGAAGAACAAGTTAAAAACAGGTTATGGGGCATACAAAAATTACTGAAGTTCCAGGTATTTTTTAAGTGGCACATGTAAAGGTGAGTGAAATTTCTCCTACCCTGTTGAATTTACAGGCTTGTAACATTGACTGCAGAGAGGGGCCTTTTCTATAGTCTCTGAAAGAAACTGCTCCTGTTTTATCCAAATTATAATTAGGATAATTCATTCACATTTGCGAACATAGAGGTGAGGCCACTTGGACAGAATGACCTCTTTTTAAATTTAACATAATTATTCCGAAAAAAATAGATACACATATGTACTGAAGTACAGTTCTGTATCTTGCTTGAGAATTCTTTTATCTTCTGAGTTGGCCGTAGGCTAGTGGCATACAGAGATGTGAAGTCCTGATCTATAAAAATTTTTTGATACAGAATTTTCTTTTGATGAAAAGTGACCCATTTTCTCATTGATATGGTGATGTTTGAAATGTATTTTACCCAGAGTCAATTTTAATCCTGCAAATTGGTGTCAGTCCATAATATGCTCTCCTTCCTGACAGGAAGATAGCATGATATGAACTAGGTGTCAAAAGAGGTGTGAAAACATTTTGAGGAGGCTTATCGGAAACTAAGAGAAGTTACTTTTATCTGGGAATGTAACAGTAGTAAGATTTCAGAAGTTATTTTAGTATGAGCAAGAGACGTATTTGTTCTCAACTTACATACATCCGAAGTGTTTCCTCCTTCAGAAGGATAAATTGGGTATTGGAAAAAACAAAACAAAAAAACCCAACAACCAAAAAAAACCCATCTTGAATCAAAAGGCCAAGTGACTCTGCACTTTACAAATGTGCAGTAGCAATGTGGGTTTTGTGTATGTCTTTAAAAAACATTTGTAGATGTCAGGATTAGGAGAAGAGCATTAACACTAGCTTCCAAGGAGGCAGCAGAAATGTGATCCTTGCTGTATCCTAAAAGGTCATTATAAAAGTCTAAATGATTCATGGGAAACTGTGAACAGAGATGTATGATTATTAGCAGGGTGCCAGGAGTGTATGAGGAAAAGCTATAGCTAGCTGAAAGGTTTGGAGGAGGAAGATGTGGCAAAAAACTGCAAGGTTTAAGAAGACATGAGATAATGCAGTTGAAGGAGACTGGTATGCAGATGCTATTCTATAATGGGTGTACTGTAGTGTACTGGTAAATTATTTGTTACCAAATAGTACAAGTTTGTCTATTATTTATTTCTAAGTACCAATTTACTGAACTCCTTGTGTGGGAGCTTTCATTCTTTTTCCCCTGCACAGCTGCTTGGTTCCTTTGCATTGCCATTTTAGAAGGGACAATGTTGTTGCTTCCTTTAAGAAAAGTCCAATGAATAGAAAAGGACATGAAGAGATGAGGGTAACCTTAAAAGTTCACAAGAATCGTAGATGGTGTATATCCTAAGCAGTGACTTTGAGGAGGTGAAGGTTTGAGGGTATGCACGTTCACACTTACTTATCCTGCAGGTTCCCTTGAACCACATGGTACTATAAAGGGCTATTGCCTCTTGGCTTCTCCCCCTTTGCCCAAACTTGTGTCTGAATTGTTCCTACCATGATACTATATCTTTAGAGCTCTAATGGTATGTGAGTAACCACTGCAACTAAACTTGCTGAGGACTGTGAGTCAAAGTTACCTTTATTTTATTTTACTCCTTATGAACAATGTTGCCAGAGTCTGTGTCCTGGCAAAAAAGTCCTTTCCATGTTTTTCTTTGCTCACTCAGTCTGAAGAATAACTTCAGTGTGTGACATGTTTCTGGAAGGTAATATGTCATCCCCCTGGAAACAGAATTCACCAGTGGTATTTTTTGCTTTGAAGTATCCTAGATAAATAAGCTATTTCTTACAAAAAAGCTGTATCAATTGGTATATCCTCCCACACAAGTTTATAACGTTCCACCCCCCACAGAGTAATGGCTTGGATTAAAATATCTTTCCGATTTAACACTCCAAAGAAATAACTTCCACTTCATGTAGTAAAAAGGAAGACTTGTGTGTTTTTCCATACATGCTTTATTTGAATTACGAACATATATATATATATATTTCCTTACATGATTACAGCTTGTTAACATAAAAATGAACTTTTCAACCTTACTATTCATGTACACAAAAATAGTAATTGAGACTAATGGAATTTGAGGGTGGTGACTTAATGCAACAGCATGGCAAATTTAAATTATATATATGGAAACCATCTGTGGTCCCTGGAGACTTAAATGAAAAGCAAGTCAAGAAACTTGGGGTTCATGTATGGAGATGTGAAGAGCAGATAGTAAAAGCTTGTTTTAGATTACTTCAATACCTTTAAATACTGGCCTGGAAATGAATTGTTAGAGCTGTGTAGCTTCTCTGGGGAAAGCTGAGCTGACACCAATACCTGCATCTCTGGCGAGAGCACACAGTTCTCCATGTCACACACTTTTCTTTGGGAACATGGGCCATGAAGTTTCAACAAATCTGTGCTTCAAAATGTAGTTTTAGCATTGCTACTCTTATCAGTGCTGACCATGTAATATATTCTTTAAAATTAAGTTAAAACATCTTGAGTGGCTCAGCACTGGCAGTTCAAAACACTTTCTCTCTGAATGACAGCAAAAGGATTATTCCCTTGCAGAGACCTACAGGTTTCAGCCATATTAGAAATGGGTTAATGCTAGATTTTAGGCTATTGACTCTTATTGGAAGCAGATTACTTTGCTTGTATGAAATGAAATTTGACAATTTAAAGTCTTAATGTCTGCAGAAGATAATCTGACCAAATATGCCGGTATTTCTGGTGGTTGGTTTGGGTGGGTTTTTTGCAAGACCAGCCAGCTCTTTATATATGGTGCAATTCTACATCAACTGGCAACAAAATGATGTGTGAAGCTAAATTAATTTTCTCATTGTTCCAGGGACCTTCAGAAAATGAATCTTTTAATGAATTTTAAATACTAAAAAGAGAATCTTGTCTCCTTTTTTTCCTCTGGTCTTACTGGATGGTATTTGTAGGAATTCTTTTTAAGATGTGTGAGTGGCATTGCATTATCCAGCCTAATTTTCTGCAGTTTTGACTTCAGAGTAAGTTCAGTGATGACATACCTTCTGATAATAAATAATCATGGTTTATTTTAGTCAGAAAGGATTGTTAGAGATTGATGAATACAAATCTATCTTATCCCTTGCTGCTGTGGGACCAAAGGTCTGAGCAAGGGGCTGGACTTGTTTTTACCTTTTCACAACAGCTACCTAAGAAGCAATGAGGGAATTGCTTTCCCTTTTACTCTGGTCAAATTTTCATCAAATAGTCCTCCTTGATCAAAAAGGACTGATTTGGGAGAAGAACAAAATATTTCTCATGCATGTAGGAAAAGAATTCTTTTTAATTAAAAAGCTTAATCCAATATAAATCAGGATTAACACCCAGAGGCTTTCAGTGAGCAGCTGGCTCTGCTACCAGCGGGAAGTTTTTTGTACAAAGCCACTTTACTGCACACCTCACTAATCATGGACTGTGTCTGGGTTTACCAAGGACAGGGAGCTCTGTATTGCATTGACTTGAAACTAGATAAAGCTCTTGTTTGTTTAATTTTGATTTTGCTAATCAATGTCTGCTGCGAAGAGTTTTTATCTTAGTGTTGTTGGTATGCAAGTGTATTTGAACCGAGTATGGCTGCCACTGCTTCTTAGCATGGAGACGATGAAGGTGGAGGGTTTGCATGAACTGGCTACTTGTGCCACAGGTGTTCTCTTATGCATGATGCAAAACTGATGATGGGGATTTCACCTGGGCTTCTGTCATGAACACCCAGCTGAGCTTCCAGGGTAGGATCAGGAGGGTATACACTGGAAGGACTTGCAAGCTTTCCTTTGTAATATTCCCTTTACCAACTCCTGGAGTCCAGTAGGCTACTGCTTCTTTTAATCCTCTGAAAGTTCTGTCTGAGTATAGCTTGGATCCCAGGTATGAAGAAGTGTAGGATATAGCAAGAAGAGCTTTCCAGAGGTAGTTTAAAAACTACTTAATTTAGTGTTCATTGTAGTTCTAGCATTTAATTAAAAAAAAGAGCTTTTCTTTCATTTATTTAAAATGCCTTTGAGGTTCCTGAACTGTAATTTTTGAGTGGTCTGTGTATTGTTACAGCTTATCTTTATTCATGCTCATCTTTTTCATCTCCATCTCAGATGAATTCTTTAGGCTGCAAGCCTAAGATTGGAATAAAATTTAAGGTAGTATTTTTTAATACATGTTGATATTTAAGCTACATGAGCTAGCAAATACCTCTATTAACAATCTGCATTTTTTTGGGAAAAATAAGACATACTTTTGATTTGTATATAAAGCATCCAGGTTATAGAATTAAACTGAAGTTTTTAAAATGAAGCTAAGACCAAGGTAAATTATTTTCATAAAGAAAATAAATATAATCAAGAGCTTAATAAGAGTATTTTAAAAATATAATAAAAATTAATTCTGTTATGACTTAACAGTGGGGCTCATTCATCATGCGGACTCATTTCTGTTTTTTCAAAAGATTTTATACGAACACCTGTAACTACATTAATGTTAGAAAACATGCTTATCACTGTAAATGCTTAATCTGTACACATCCAATGTTAATTAAGCAAATACCATGCTGTATCTGTTAGTACTACATAGAGTTATCATAAGCTTTTTCCTGGTACTCTAACTTCCTAATGTTCCTTATAAAATATTTACATCTTCTATCTTAACCACATCAGTTGCCTTTCTGATCAGAAAGCAATGCTGTTCACTGTTTTCCAGTTTTTTTGGCCTCTAGACCCATGGCAATAGTTTGTTTTCCAGATTAGTTAGTTTAGCCAAGAAGTGTGAAGACAAGCTGGGGTATAAGTGTAATATGGTGGAACTAGCAGTGTATTTTACTAGTTTTATTAAATGTGATGGTGACTTACTGTAATATAGCATTGTCCATACATACAGGTATTTCAGTGTTTTTAATAGTTTCATGATCCTTTTTGCTTTTAAGCCAGCTGGTACCCTTTTAGCAAAAGTAAATGATTCTATGTCTGGAGAAACCTTGTATAAAATAACAAAACGGTCTCCAGGCTGCCTTACTAAATGGAGTCAGATGATCTATATTGATCTTGCTTTCTTGAGTTGTTTCAATTGGATTTTGCTTGAAGAAGTGGCACACACATTTGTATAGTGAAACACTTTCAACAAGTGTATCCATGTATAAAACAGTTCCATTAACATTTCTTGCTAACACTGAAGACCTCCATTACAATATTAAGGCACTATAAATAACCCTGCTGTTACATACTCAGCTGTGGTTTATTATTTAGGAACAAATCACTGATCTGCAAGTATTTTTCATTGCTGTTACCATGGTCACAGTGCTTCATGGCAGTTTACTGACAGTTTGGGGGTTCTGAAAAGCTACAAACCCTTTCCTTGTGTGATTACATCCTTCTCTTTACAGTTATCTGGAAACTTATTCAAGTTTCCTTGTCCTCAAGAAACCTGAAATTGCAAATGACTGGGAGGAAAAAGATGAATGGTGTCAGCTGTGTTTGCTCTCATGATAATTCATTAAGTTGAATTTAACGCTTGTGTCAAGCCGAACGGTTCAATCTGAAGTTGGAGACCTTATGGAGCAGTTTGACATATGCTTATTTTTAAATCTTACTACTAAACAGTGTTGCCTAAAATGTTTCTGTAAGTTGTTATGTAACTTCATAATTAGTATTATTTGCAATATTCAGGAGTCATAGTAGTGATGCTATAGTTACAGCTGAAGATATGTTTTTACTATGCACCTTTTCAGGCATTTACAGTTTTCAGAATTTCATACTTGGTGAAAGTTTTTTCTGTTTTATTGGATGTTATTGCACAAAATTGTCTGCTGTAAATCATATTTTTTCTGGGAGTAACTGTGCTTGTTGGGTTACCTAAGCTTTGAGATACAAATGCAATTTGTTTGATCTGTGACTTTTCATGTGGTTTTTCTTTAGTTTTACCCTTCTTAGGGCAACTTGAGATGTAGGCTTTACCTGTCCTATGTATTATGTAACCAAAACACCGACTGACTTTGTAGTACATGCATGGTATGTCTAGTCCTGTATCAAAAAAGTACCACAACATAGTCTTTCACAAAACTATTCTGCTCAACAGAATGCTGGAAGAAAAATGTGTAAGGCTGTGTGTTAAGTGTAGTTTGTTTTGGTTTTTGTTTGTTTTTTTTTTTTAAAAAAAAAGATAAATTAAATATTCGGTCAGAACTTAATCTTTAAATACTCTACTCCAAATGCAGTTGATCGACTAAAAAGAATTTGCAGAAAAATGAGAAATGCAGGCGCTGATGTTAAAACTAGCTTGGATGTATATATGGGATAGTAATTTTACTGTTGGGTGAACATTATTATTTTTTGAGTTTAATATCAAACCCTTAACAATATCACAAACTAATCAATATGCTTCTGCTTCCGTGTTCAAAATAAAGCCCTGGCAAAAATGCTATCTTGAAATTCAATGACGAGCATCAAATGCTAATGAAACTGTAGTAGGTTTTTCAGCACCACTACTTGTGATTTTCAGACAGCTGCTGCATTTGATTTTAGTTAACAATCTCAGTTCCTAGTTGAAGGTGTCTCCTTCCTGGTCCATGTTGGGGCTTTTTGGGGGGTTACTTTTGCTTTTAACTAGTTCCAGTGTGCATTTGTTGGAGTTTTAAAGTTTGGAAGTTGAAAACAATTCTCTTCTGTCTGGGCTGTTCTTTTTCCTTCAGTTTCCTTCACCATTAAAGAAAATGTTTTGGCAGTGTTAGTGACTTTCAATTGTTCACTAAACTACTGGCTTTTATTACAGAAGATCTATTATACCTGTTTATTTTCATGCCTTAATGGAAAAAACCAAGCTAGAATGAAATTTTTAAGATTAGTCATTGGAATATCTTGATGCTAAGATAACTGAATTTTTAGAAGGGGAAGGGGAAGATGGGGTTTTTTGACCTTCACTTACTTTAGGTCAAGATCTGAGCTCAAAGCATGTATATCTTGGAATTTGAGGACTTTTTAAAGTCAAACATTACATTAAAAGTTTTGGCAGATATTTCATAGGCTGATTAAAGATAGCTAGATTTGCAAATGAGACCAACGGTCTTTTTTGTCTAAAATGCAAATAACTAAAATATCTGTGCTGGCTTTGGCTGGGATAGAGTTAATTTCCTTCATAGTAGCTGGTATGAGGCTGTGTTTTGGAGTTGTGCTGGAAACAGTGTTGATAACACAGGGATGTTTTTGGTATTGCTGAGCAGTGCTCACACAGTCAAGGTCTTTTCTGCTTCTCACCTCATCCCACCAGTGAGTGGGCTGGGGGTGCACGAGAAGTTGGGAGGGGACCCAGCCGGTACAGCTGACCCCAAGTGACCAAAGGGATGTTCCACACCATATGGCATTGTGCTCAGCAATAAACTAGGGGGAAGCTTGACTGGGAGGGTGCTGCTTGGGGCCTGGCTGGGCATTGGTTGGTTGGTGGTAACAGTCTGGTCCCCTGGACTGGTTTTAATAGTACTGTAGTTACTGGAGCAGGAAGGGAGAGTTTCCAGTGCTTTACTGATACTCCCCACGCAATGGCTCACCCAGAATTGCCTTTGAGGGTCATAAACATTCAATAATCAGCAATAAAGGGACAGCAGGCTTCATGGAACACTTTTACAGAGGAAAGAAAGTAGGAGAAACCAAAGGCTTATCCAAAATACATTTTATTTTTTAAGTCATGAGGTTGCTAAAGAACCAAAGTAGTGGTTCTGCTGTTACAAGACTTAAAACTAGAGCAGGATAGAGTTATTTTCTTAAAGGTCTTTGAAAGATTTGGTATGTTAATACTGATACCTTGAACACATTTAACTTTAGGCACTTTTTATTAACTCGGTCTATATTTTTCTTGCAGTTTTAATTGGGTATTTTGACACAAATCCTCCCTGGCCATAAATTGTCATAGCACCATTGATTCTTTCTCTCCTGCTCTCCATCCCCAGAGTACTGATATCCAAGTGCAGCAGCACTGCTCTGGTTTATAAGTAGTATACTGCTAAACAGCTCCCAGAGGAGCTCCCAGCATTTCAGTGAAGGATGAAGGCTACGTGTATATGGTGGGTGTATATAATTTGAAAATGAATCAGGACATTAACTTTGCTACATAATTATGGTTCATTTTTAAGCTGCTGTTCATTCTTCATCAAAGGAGAATGGAGTCAGTAGTGAGTAGATTTTTGGTCCTGCTCTGGTTCAGTATTTAGGTCAATCATGTGTTTAAGGCAGCTTTTGGACAGGGAAACAGCTTGAGAGGTGCTCAGTGCCTAAGGCTGCCAGCTGCTTGCCTAATTGCCTGGAAGCACAGTGGAAAGAAGGCTGAGACACCAAGTCAGCTGGCTTCAATATTGTTCCCAACTAGAAGAAACCTGCTTATTGGTTTGAAGTGGCATCCAGTATCGCAGATACACAGCAACCGTTTGGTCAGGGATGGTGCTGTCAATATGAACTCTCCGGTTCCTTCGCATCAAATCAGTGCGAGTGAAGTTTGCAGCCACATCTTTTTCTTCTGTTGGGCAACACTTGAAGGCTGCTGAGTTAAAATTTATTTTAAGGCTGAGCTTTTCCTCATCTGAGTGAGAGGTTTCACAAGGAAGCATGGCAGGCGCATTAAGACACATTGAAGAGAGAGCCTGAATAATATCCATAGTTACATAGAAGAGGAAAATAGACGTAGAGGACAAAGAGCATAGTTTAGGGAAGTAGAGCAGTAGGCTCTGAATTATTCTTCCAGATACGCAGTTAACTTGATTTTGACAGCCAGTGAAGCTCAAAATGTATCCTTCATCAAGAGTGGTAAGTGGTAAGCTATATGGGAAAGAAGAATTTCTGGTTTTGATAGATTTTCTTGTTAAGAAATGCCAGGAGTTTCTTGTGCTTTTGTGAAAAATGTGAGGAATTTGAAATGTTTGGGTTTGTTAACCTTTAAATTGTTAAAATCTATGCCACTCTATTTTGTTTGGGAAGATAGTATTTTGTATGCAGTTAACACTTGGATTTTAAGTAAATGCTAATAAACTTGTTTTACCCAAGACATTCATCTGTTTGAATGTGCAAAGTGTGTAGACAAATAGCTGCTTATGATCAGGGATTTGTTTCTGTAATTATGTAAATATTGTTCATTTGGGTTTTCAAATATTTTTATAGATATGTATGGGTCTGGTGCATTTTCATAGGTGATTTTATTAGTTGGGATCCTAATAAAGCAATCAAACTTAGTCTGTCCATTTCTCTCCAAGTCTTCCTGTTAATAACTTTTAAACTTGTTAACAAACTGCTTTGTCTTGAAAGGGTAGCGATCTTGACATTAAATACCTTTTAATTTTTCCATAATCAGTGGTGACATACAGATTGAATGCTGCTATTAGTGCTTCTTCTGAAGGAGGAGACATAACTTGCCCATTATATGTTATTTTCTGGTAGCATCTGACTGGCAAATCAACTTGTTGCTAGCCGTGATATTTCCTGGTTTATTGCTACAAGAGGATGGCTCAAGAAATGTAAGTTATGGGAAGACGCTGACAGGTACAGAAATGAGATAAAGGAGAATTTTGAAGATCAGGTAGACAAATAGGTGAGAAAATAAGCTTGTTCTGTTGTTTACAGAACAGTTATTTCTACCTACTGAAGACTTTCTACAAGTAATTCATCTGCTGGTAAATAATGGACAACCTTTATTATGCTGGTGATATTTGGTATTGCGTGTGTGCACACTGTCCTTGCAGATGATGCAAGTTTGCACTAGGACAGCTGCAGATGACAGAACAGCATTTTTTTTTTTTACTCTAGTGAATCTAAACAGGCAGTGATAAAAAAGTGTGAGACAGAATATTTTATGCTTTGAAATTTTCCTGTGTTATACACTACAATGAAAATCTGTCCTGTATTCAAAGTACCACTTGCTTAAAAGCTGCTTAGCTTTTTAAATTGGTGTAGTTAAATAGTGTCAAACTTAGAAAGGACAGTCTTAACCCAGTTTCGTCATTTGGCTCTTACTAATTTTGCCTAGGTGTTTTTCTTACAAAATCATGAAATGAAAGCAATGAGACTGTAGGACATCATTTTGTCCACAGGATCTGTGATAGGAAAGAAATGACCTAACCTGATTATTTATATTTTTTTTTAATTTATTTCCAATCCGATCTTATGTAGAGAAGTTCTCATGATCAAAGCTAAATTTGCAGGGCTACCATCTAAGAAGATTTTTTGTAAACAATACATACTTAGTAAATACATAGCATCTTCTTCCTCCCTATTTTCCACATGTAAAAAGTCATTAAAGCATACATTTTCTACTATACTTCTAAAAGCATATAAGCAATGTTCATTTTTTTCAACCCTTACAGGACTTCCAGGATTATTTAAATTTTATAGAAAAACAAATAGTTAACCAAATGCCCATTAACTCTTCATATTCTCTAACTCCTGATTAACTATTATCCCAAAGACTATTCTCAGTTGCATGTTACCATTTCTAGAACTCTTCTCCCTCACCAGACAAGATAGATAGATAAATAAAATTCATGTGGATCATATCACGTGCCATTTTAAGAGTTAAGCTGACTTTTCAGAAAGTGACAAAAAAGCCTCCTGACGTCACAGGAAAAACTGTGAACTGTTCATGACTGAGAACAAACATGTGCTTTTACAAAACTTGCAGTTTTCCTTGTTGTGTTATTAATAGGCCATTAGGGTGGCTGACTGGGTCAGACACTTTCAGGTTCTTAATCTGCTTCTGACTAGCTTTAGCCTCACTTGCACGTCAGAAGTTTCTATCTGGCACTTCATGGCAGCTTTTGGGTTTTAACTATTACAGTTATTTCAAAAAGGTGATTGCGGTTCTTCATCGTAAAGACTAGTCATTTTAATTTGAAGTTTAAAGCCTCCTTATGCTTTGCTCATAGAACTGTCTGTGTATTTCACACTTGTGAAGCTTCTCCTCCTTGCATGGGTTCTTGCTTTCCCTTCTCACCATACCAAGCTGAAAGTGATGTATGCAATAGCCTTTCTCCTAATTGCATCTAATCGTATGTATTTTATATCTTACGCATCGCCTTTAAAGTGCACTTACCACGCTAGTTCTTGAATCATCATGGTTTCAAATACCTCATTAGAGGAACACTTCTCATCACTCCTCTTGCAAATCATGTCTGTTTCTCACAAATGTTTACTCCTTACATGTACGAAGGGAAGCTTCCCTCCACACCAGCCAGCCTCCTCAGCCCTAGAGTTCTGTGCAGTTATGATTCAAATCTAGCTGGGATCTGCTGCTCTGGTGTCAAAAATGCAATTACATTTGGTTCATTTCAGCCTCTCTAGGTGGTATTCAGTGTCCATGTAGCCTTGGGCAGCCATGTGGTTAACTGTGTCCCCTACCAAATGCTTCCCTCCAATCTGTTACTGCCAGGAAGGGGAGAGTTGCCAGTCCCTCTTCATTGTAACCATCTTTAGATAGACGAAACCTGAGTCTGTTGCCTCATCTCTTTCCAAAATAGGATGTTTGCCAGCAGTGATGGGAGAGGTAGCAAATGAGAGAGGAAGGAGCAAAAACTGTGACTGATGTAGTGGGGAGCAACAGATGTCATGTGGAAAATTGAGATATACTCAATAAGCATTTTCTACAAACATTTTCGTATTGATGTAACTTAGTTATGGGGTGTGAGATACGAGCATATGAGAGAGTGAGTGAGTTTAAGCTTTGAAGCATTTCAGACAGATGGAAGTTTGTGGTTGAAGACAATTTATGTGGAATTACAGGCTAGTGGTGTTCACAGCTTAATGATTCTGCTTTAAAACTGATTTTATATTATAATTAAAGAGATATGGTGAAAGAGATTAGGAGGAGCTGGGTTACAGGAAGCAAGACAAGTAAAGGCCAAGAGCTACTGCTATGGAAAGTGTGTCACCCATAGAGAGCTATACCCTGTGTAAGAACATAATGCAGAGAATTACAGGTTACTTTTGTGGTACCGACTTCAGCTCGCACTGTTGGCCCATGCAGGTTTCTTTGAATATGTTATTAAAGGCAGTATCACAATAAATGAATCAGAAAATACAAATCGTATTAAAGTATATACTTATCTATAACAGAACAAAGCTGTGTCTGTATCAGCACAAAGTGTTTGAAGTTCAGCAACAACAAGAAAAGATGTTATAATACTGTGGTTTTTATTTTCCAAATAGGCTTTTAGCACTTGAAGCAGAGTTCAGTTATGCAAGAGTATTGCCCTTTATAAAAGGAAAAATGGTTTATTTGCAGTGCATTCACCTTGCCAGAATGTCTTGTTCATAGCTTGCTTTTCAGTGTTTCTTTTTTTTTATATATTTGATGTATTCATTACTCAGAGATCACTACCTTAGTGTTAACTGTTTTGTAAGCACCTTTTGCTTCTAGTCTTGTCGAACATGAAATTAATAAATCTAATTTTTGTAAACCCATTTATTGTAATGCTTTTTACACTTGGATCTTGTATAAATTGAAATAACAAAACAATGTTTTCATCTGAATTCCTGTGCCTCTATACAGTTAATTGACTAAATCTCTGCTGTTAGTATTTTTGCTGTTTTTAGAAAATTCTTATTTTCCAAATTGCTTGAGTTACTCCTTCTATTATAATTTTTAAATAGGTGTTTTATAGACGTTATTAGGGATATTTTGGGGATTTCACCATTTTGGTAGCACATTATAGACATTTTACTGTAGAGACGATGGCTTTCAGTAACATTAGTGTGAGTCATACAATACTCTATGTGTTCCCTAAGCATCTTGTTTTTTAGTCTTCGTGTTCTGTGTCAGACTTAACTCACTTTGCATCGTTCATATGTTTTATAGATTTATTTTTCTTTGCTTCAGATGTGTCAGAAGTATATATGACAGCAAGTGTTAATTGCTGGGGAGTTACTGCTTTCCACCAGGTTATTTGCATTCTGTGGTTTGAACTTCAAAATTGGTGATATTTACATTAAAATTTTGTATTTATCATCCTTAACAGAAAGGGCTATTGCAAGACATGAAGTCAGAGAAATAGAACAACGTCATACGGTAGATGGACCCCGACAAGATGTGACACTTGATGAAGAAGATGATGTGGTGATTATATACAACAGGGTACCTAAGACTGCCAGCACATCCTTCACAAATATTGCTTATGATCTTTGTGCTAAAAACAAATACCATGTTCTACATATCAATACAACCAAAAATAATCCTGTTATGTCTCTGCAAGATCAGGTAAGCTGCTGCATTTGGGATGCCTTTAGTAAACAAGGGGAAGGTATAGAAAACTTTTTTGCTATTGCTAAATTACATGGTCTCATGGAATTGATTTCTATGCCACATTTTCCAATATAAATGAATTATAATGTGTTTGTATTTCCTGTGTAGAGAATTAATATTATTTATTAAATAATAGGTTTAGGTTTCTGCTGAGCTACTGGAGGTGGTAAGTATCTGTTTATTCAACAGAAGCAAAGCTAAAAATGGACACAGCTAGGACAGAAATGACCTTTGTTGTTTTAACTGTAAAACTTTATTGTCAACTGTCTGCCTTTTGACTGTGTAATAGTATTTGCCTGTCATCTCCATCTGCAGCGAATGCAGTCTTGTGTGATTTCCCCTCACAGTAGTGCAGGCACTGTGCCATGCTGTCAGGGCTGTAATTCTGTCTTCTCTACTAGGTCTCGTCAGATCTCACAGGTGATAAAAAACAGGTAGAGAGAAGTAATTGTAAATAGCTGGTGCTCTAAAGGAAGAGTCACTTTGCATTCGCTTAATGCTCTCATTAAAATCAGTGTAGTCCCAGGCTAGAAATTATGGCTACCACTGCATCAGATGATGAGTATTTTAAAAAGATAATGAAGAATAAATGCTCTCTTTGTCTTCAGATGGGGTGTGGTGAGGGACTAGATTTTTTAAAATAATATTTCTTTGCTAGTCGTGAGGGCACCTGCAGGGAACCCAGGTCAGAGGTCTGGAACATCACTGTGTCATCATCCCTATAAAACAAATGTTTCCAAGCTCTCGGGTCTGTACTACTGGTTGTATGCTGATCATCTTAAGTTGATATGCAGCAGAGGCAGGAGCTGTTCTGCATTGCAGCATGTTAGCACTGAGGCTTCCAGCTCCTTTAAGTGCATGCCTACAGGCAGAAGCAGCTCAGCACAGCTGCTGGAGTGGGGCAAGGGGAAGCAGATGGTAGCAGGCCCTTCACTTGCAGTTCTGTATGTGGGAGTAAGAATGAGGGAGGGATCTCAGTGCAGGGGACATAGGGTGTACTTGGGGTGGGACTGGAAACCTGTTGTGTGATACCGAGGTTGTGTCACTATCGGGTTTTTGCTGTTATGAAATCTTTTCCTAAATATGAAAGTAATATTGTCACTGAGATTACTAAGAGTAATTACGGTAGCCATCCGTGTAGTCCTGTCTGCTGCATAGAGCAAGTACTAAAGACTTGTGCACCAACAGCAGAGTGATTTTTCAAAAGATTTAACAAGCCTATATCTGTTAATTAAAAATACTGCCCAAGTTAATCATACATAATGCTGCACTTCCAACCACAGATTCTGTTTTTGTTAAAGTGTCTCTTTGAATTGTAGTGGTCTGTCCTGAAGGACAGGAGAGCTACTCATTGATGGTATAAATTAAACATAGGCAACCTTGCCTTGAATTTCTGCTTTGGTTTGAATTTCATTCAAGGCAAATTTGTTCTTTACTGGCTTAGTTTTGTGTAAGAGAACCTCTCCTCATCTTCCCTCTAAAAACTACCTACTGAAAAATGAAAATCCATCAGTGTTGGGCATGTACACAACACTGGCAGTCCCACCTTCATTTGGTACTATGCTGTTGTCCAAGGTGGTAAATTATGCTGTTTAATTAGACGATCGATACTCGTGCCCTTCAGTGGCCATTAACTGGGAGATGTTGACAATGAAAAAATATATATATTACATAGTTGTTCAAAGAAAAAGAAATTATTTATCTTAGTATAATGAGATAGCAACTTGCCATGGTAAGTCATAATTCTGGAGATGGAAGAGTGCTATGTAGTAACTGATGTAGGTTAACTCTTCATGGGCTTGGATGTGCATGAAATACTCACGTGCCACCTTCATCAGTATAGCTGACTAGAGTGCATTAGGTGTATATGTACCAGTAGCAAAATAGACAAAAATTTTTGCCTCTATGATGTGTTTATCAGTGATACTGTTCATTTAAAAAAAAATAAACTCCCTCAGCAAGGTAAAGATTGTCTTGGGCCTGACATAAAATTGGAAGACAGTGAGTCCTCCATTCCACACTACTGCTGTACTTCTTCCAAACTACTCTAATTCTGTAACAGATTTTAGGTTCCCTGCCCATATATGAAACCTTTTCTCCTTGAATGCAATATTAAAAAAAAATATTTAAAATCAACTCCAAATGTAAACTGTATCTGATTTGAGAAAATCCAGTAAGAGTCCCTAACAACATTTTCGTTTCAGATGGAACTTGTCCCAGCAACCCTCCCTTCTTTTGCAGCTTCTCTCACAGCATGATCCTGAGAACTTCCCCTTTTCCCACAGGTTGGGCCTTTTCTTTGCAGCAAGCTGAGTGCCATGTTGCGTTTCTGACCTGTGCAGTCTGTAACAAAAACATTGCTTTCATTAAATCAGAGTAGTTGTTTGGTGGGATTTTATTTGCTGCTTGCATGTTTCAGTACTGATACTTTTTGTCCCTGCAAGCGTGCCTTTGTTATGGCTGGCTGGGTGGCATAGCAGCTGCACAAACTTTAGCTTTTTTGTTACATGGTGAAATTGTCATCTAAAACGTTTAAACTGAAATTACCGTTCTGTCTTGCAGCATGTATTAATTGATATATTATTAGAAAAAGGGGTATGAGAACCTATTCTCTGTACTGTTGTTGCACAGAAAAGCCATGGTACAATTACCCAGCCTTTCATTCCCTCAGGTTGCTGTTTTCTGTTCCTTTTTTCTTTTTTTTATTCCCACAGTTTCTCTCTCTACTCTTCTCAAAACAGCAACCTGAAAATATATAATCTTGCTTCTAAATGTATTTGTGAACAGTGGCCTTGCAGGGGTTAGCACACTCATACTGACTTTAGTAGTACTTATTTCCTCTGCTGGTGAAGGTTTCAGTGGCTATCAGAAGCGGAACAAGTAAAAAGTTGCAGCAACTCTGCTAGAAGTGGAAGTACTATCATGTGCTACTGAACACTTAAGAATTTTTCTCTGGGAGTTAGATAGCCGAATGAGTACTAGTGTCCACTACATGAGAGGCAGGTATCCTGGCTGTACCATGGCTGAACTGATGAACTCTTGTCTTTTCACCATCTCACAAAATTGCTTCTCAGTTGCCCTTGCTATGAGCTTGCTTGTGTTTTCTCATGGCATGCAGCCAAAGGTGTGCTGCCAGCCTCTTTGCAGCGTTTCTGACCCCCTGGTTTAGAGCTAAGTAAGTTATTAGCTTGTATGACAATTTGGATAGCTAAGCTGCTACCGGTTCCTTCTTGCAGAGGCATTGTGATTCAGTCATCCTATCACAGAATCCTAGAGGTTGG
>VZRW01005508.1:0-176434 GCA_013398125.1 Aegotheles bennettii
CTAGTAATGTCTTTAACCCAGGCTTTAACCAACAGACTTCCCTGAGAGGAGGGTCCTTTCGACATATTGGAATAATTTATTAATAATCATTGACCTTGTGCTATACAGCATGGGAAAAAGCCAGTGCTCCAGAGATTTAACACAGGGCAAAACCAACAGGACCAACATTAAACAGATTTCTATCTCACGCACACATTATTTTCCTATTCATTTCTCCCTAGCTGTATTAGCTCTGTCCCTTCTCCAGTATCGTAAGTCTACTCTACCCTTCCCCCAGACAGCAGTTCCCTCTCTCTCTCTTCCCCATCTCCCACCCCTCAAAAGCCAGAGGGCTCTTTGAAACCTGCAGGATAACATTTATATCCAAATCAACATTTTCTCTGAGATAACTATTTACCAATGAAAAGAAGTAATTTTGAGAAGATATTAAAAAAAAATAAATCAAAACCCTAAAATTACAACACTATATTTAAACTGAGAAAATCCTTGGAATAGCTGGCTGTCATTTGGTGCTTCTCTGCATGCACAAATGAGTATCAAAAGACTTTTCCCTGTACCATTTGCTTCATTGCAAAACAGCCTTTGGGACACATAGCAGATTTCAGTGGCTTCGCATTAAGACCAATGTTAGCTACACTACCAGTTTGCACAGCACAAGGCAATTTCAGAATTTGCTTATTTTCAGAGCAAAGTACTCCTTGCTTATGGACACTTTCAAAATGAAGCCCATATTTTTACCAAAAAGGACCCTCAGGGATTGGCCTTCCTCTGTCATTCACTTCCACATGTTTTGCCTCCTTTCTCACATCTTTCAGGACACAGGTGAAGGCCCTGTGGTTTGTAAGGGTGTTGCATCTGGTGCCTTGAGTCACTGTACAGGAAAGGAGGAAGGGTACTGCTGCTGGAGAGCACGAGCTTGCACAGTGCCCCGATCTCTCTCCTCTCCTCTTCTGTGCCACCATCACCGTTATATGTCTGCTTGGTGGATCAAAGGAACGATGTTCAGAGGAAGCGTGAGTGCTGTACAGTGCTCCATAAATGCACGTGATATGGTGGCATACTGAAGATGAAAGCTTTAGTAATTGGGACATCCTCTCTTCTCAGATCAAAATCTGGTGGGCACTCATTGCTGCTTCCATTTCCCACCTCAGCCAACCCAGTGCCCCTTTCATGATTCACCTTTCTCTTTGCACAGGTGATGCAGAAACGTCTCTCACCCAGGCCTCCTTCCGAGTTACCTGAACTTGTTTCCCCTTCAGAAAAATCCTGCCTACCCTCCTGATGAAATACAGCTGCAGGTTATGCAGTGTACACACACACACACAACCCGTGGGAAGGCATGAGTTGGCCCGTGGTCACACTGCACTCTCACTAGGTGTAACTCTGGCAGGTCTCTATCCCCGCGGCAACCACTTGCAGCTGCTTAAAGGAATCATTAGGACAGCATTTAACACGCTGTTGCCTTCCCATTGAATGCATTCACTGGAGATAGAGAGGAGCGAGCAAATCACCACTGCTTTGCAAAAGGAGTTCATGGCCTCCAGTTTTGAGAATTTCTGCCTAAGGGAAGCGGGCAGTGTGAATGGTATTTAAATGTTACTGGGGAAGGGAGGGGAAGGTCACTGAATAACCAGGTGGGAGTGAATTTCTCTCTCTAACACACCACGGTCACCAGGGCTGGTAGTGTATGTCAGCTGCCTAATCTGGAAGGATCATTGCTATTCTGCTGCTGCTGCAGCAGTCTGCATGAGAGCTTGGGTCATCTGATTCGGGCAGAATCAGCCAACCTAGTGTAACCCGTTGAAATACACAGTGCGAGTTTTCCTGGCTCATTTTATTTGAAGCAGCTGAGGCAGAGCTCACACAAACAGCTCTCCAGCAGAGCCTCAGGAGAGGGGCAGCAACAGGCAATTGCTAGGTAGCGATGGCTGAAATCTGAGCTGTATGCAACATGAACATCTGCGGTTTGGTCATTTGTCAGTACAGTCGGTGTTTGTCAACGTGGTCAATGAGGTCATTTGTCAAACCGAAGCTCTGCTGAGTTCCCAGATGCCTGGTTCTTTCATGTGAACTTCCCTAACACAAGCGCGGGAATAAAAATAATGTTCTTGTCATTACAAGAATAGATTCATTAAAGGTTAAAGAAAAATCCAAAACAATTACAAGGAAGCATTTACCTCTCCACAGACAGCATCTCTGTTATTTTTGCCAGCAATTTGGAAAACTAATTAAAATAATGGATTATTGTATTCAATGCTTTAAACTAATCAGTAATGTTAACATGTTGTGCATTTGCTCTTTCTTATAAGCCCTATTTTTAAAAGCCTTCCTAAATTGACACTTTTAAATAAAAATAATTTTCTTGCTCCTTCTAATTATTTCTAATCCAATAAACAATAAAGCTCAGCTTGCTGATATTTGCAGGAGCGTGAGAAAGCACAGGTCATTGGGCCTGGGTAGCTGAGGAGGTTTAATAGCCTCGAGTACATTTTTCCACCAGTTTGATCAAATTAGACTTAGATAGCAGTGACTAGAAAGTGTTAGCATTACAGGGTGACTTCTTTTCTCCAGAAGAAATGTCAGATTCTGATCCTATGATACTGATGTGCAAATGCAGGTTCATTCACTGATACAGAATCCCATTAACTCAAACGGGGCTTTATGCAGGCATCTGCCCTACCTGCAAGAATCAAAAACTTTCTGATTAGAACCTAGTTCCTGAACAACAGGAGTTCGCACCTCATAACCTCCTTCCTACTCCATGCCTCATTTCTATGTTTTCACACTGCTGACAGTTTCAGGAAATTTAGGAAAAATAAAGATATGAGAATTCACTTTTAATCCACAGACTGACTCTTCACTGCTGTGAGTGAAGTACGCTTATTGGTAAACACCAACGTTTATGATGAGGCTGTTCTGTGGGTAAATGCAGAGATGAGATCCCCAGGAAGGCAAGATTTTCATAAAGCTTTCTGGATACCAAATATGTAATGTTTTAAAGTGTTTGACCTTCCAAAAGAGTCAAGCAGCTTTCAGATGTTTCCAGGTGAGCTTTCCAAAACAGAAGCCCTCTAAGCTAACAGTCAGGCTTGAATACCTTGCCTCAGGGTGTTTCTCACAAACAATACATACACATACACTCTGCTCATAGCATCTGTCTCTTCCGCTTGCCTGAGAACTAAAACCCAAATAAGGGAAAGAGATCCTCAGCCGAGCCATAAATTATGAATAGCTCTTCGGTGAATTGAACTTTGAAGCTTGAACAACAGAGCAGTGAAAGTCTGGGAAAATGAAAGATGTAGTTTTAATTTAGTGCTATCCCAAAAACTCAGTTAAAACATTTAAAAATATTTCTTTACATTAACTAGAATCTTCAATGGACCAAAAGTGCCTCTGGGGATCCAGCAAAACATTCTGCAAGATCTGAAGAAGATCTGGGGAGAGGAAGCCATGGGGGGGAACTATCCGCACTTCAAAGAGTTTCCTTCAATATCACTATTTCAGAAGATTTACAAAATGTTTATTATTTATACATTTAGTTATTTAAACAAATGTAATGTATTACTCAGATGAGAGTTTGAAAACTTAATTTTTATTCTGTAAAAACAATAAAGCCTGTTGGACTGAAGTTCCCTCTGACGTTCCTTTCTCTTTTTAAAGAGATTTTTTTCAAACCAAAGACAAAAATAATGTCAAGTTCTCACCTCTCTGTTGAGGTTCAAAGGATTCCCCCCCTTCATTTTACTATTATTTTGTATGGTAACTACCTTATCAAATGAAGGCTGTGTGTGTTTGAATTTCAATGAAAAATAAGATAGAAGAAAGAAGCCAGAAGCAAGTAATCCACAATGAATGCTACTTCTACACTTTACAGCTACTCTAGGAAGTCACCCAAAAAAACAGGATCACCAACTGGAAAAATGAAAAAAAAACATACTGGCATAACTGCTGTTTCATTATGTTACATCATTTAAAATTAGCTTAAGAATATGGGGAAATACTTTCTAAAGCCAGGGTATCTAAAGGTGTTCAGTTGCCATGGCTGTTACCTGTGGGCTGAAGGATGGCACAAAAATGCCAGCAAAATTTTTTTTTGTTAAGTTTCTGCGTGATATGAAAATTTAGGAAGTTCTTTAAGCATATGATGAACTTTAAAAATATCCTTAAATTCCACTTACATCGGAATGACTTTAGTATGTGCTTGACGCTGTCCTGAGCTGGCTCTTAAGTCCACAACAATCTATCACAATGCTACTTTTTTGATCTTCATGATTTCCCAGCTCCTTTCTCTACCTCCGAATCATTCCTGTTTCTTTGAAAACAGAGATTTACTAAGGGATGTTTCATTTAAATTAAACAGGCTAACCTCTCAAAAAACCTGACCTGCCAGGTGAAACAGATTTAATAAAGTGTTAGTAAGCATCTCTTCTGTGTCCCCTGGGCCTTTGCAGAGCAGGTCCTTTCAGGAGAGGAGCAGTGCTAAGAAAGCATGTACGCCTTTGCTCTCAGTCCACCAGTTTTCCATGGTCTCCTGCACAGCTCAGTGCTGGCTCCCAGGTCCTTCGGGAGCATTTCTGTCTGTTAATGGATGCCTGGCTGTGCCCAGTCTTGCTGCATTGCTGCGCCCTCTCTGCTGGCCATGAGAGCATTGCCCCAGCTGATCCTGTTCCACTGAGGGACCACCGTGCTGGTTTGCCCCGATCTGCTTCACCTGCTGCAGAGCCCAGGCCATGGTGAGCAGCCAGCCACCTGCCCTGCGTTACAGCCTCAGAGCAGCCTGTAAGCAACCCAGCGGGCAGCTACCTTCCAGCAGCTGCCAGGACAGCCTGGGAGACGAGTATCCAGAAGTTTCTATGCAGCCTTTGACTGTGAAGGTAAGTTCCTACAGCTGACCTAAAAGACACTGGCAAATCATAAGCTTTGTAGTGGCATGTTGCATATTTTAGCATAACTTCAGTAAAATCAGAAGTGATTGATTGATTGATTGGTTTCTTTCATGGCCATATGAACGTTGCCAGCTAGACTAAAATATATGGCAGGCCAGAACTGAGTTAATGTGCCAGTAAGACAAGAGCTTTACCAGCATGGAACTGTAAAGCTCTGAATCCCGAAAGACTGTAACTAGGTGAAGCAAAGGTATGGTTGGTTACCTACTGCCATGCTAACATGGCTTGTATAATTTATATAGCTGATGAAACTGGTAGAAAAATGGAGATGCCTTGGCAATAGTGTGCTTAGTTCTATTGAGAGCATTGTAATGTTCATTTGCCTTTTCTGTGCTTGAAGTAGCATTTATCATTGTTATAGGGAGTACCAGTAGCAGCGGTTTTCTCTCTTTTTCTTATTCCTGTCCCTGCTAAGAGCTAGTCAACACTATTTTTTTCTGGATGGAAGTTTGTCCTTCCTCCACCAGGAACTGAACTTTCACTGAAATTGAGAAGTTTTGCAAAAACCTACTGCTTTCAAATATATAGTTTATTAAGGGGAAAATTCAGAAGAGAAGCACAGCACTGTAGCAACATAGGTTCCCTCCACATCTTTCTTATCTGGAACACCCATGGTGCCGGAGACCTCAGCCTCAGGCCCTGGCCACCATCACCGTTAGGGTTCAGAGAACTACAAAACTTAGAGCTCCAGGGACACTGGGCCTGCAAACGACATTCCAAGCATAGCACAGCACTACACCAACATTGGTCCCTCCACACCATTCTCATCTTGGACACCCATGGTGCTGGAGACTTCAGCCTCAGGCCCTGCCCACCATCACTGTTAGGATTAGGGTTCAGAGAACCACGAAGCTTAGAGGTCCAGGGACACTGGGGCTGCAGAAGCATTTCAAGAGAAGCATGGCACAGCAACAACATGGGTACCTCCACACCTTTTCTCCACACCTTTCAAATTTCTCCAAAAATCAAAAACACTCTCTGGAGTGTGGTTATTAAAGTTAGAATCATAAAAATCTCGCTTCAAGGTATGAAAATCTCAGTTATTGAAACTTCTGTACTGAAAAATCAGTATAGTTATTTTTGCTTACTGTTGCTCTGCATTAGTTTGATTCAGCCTTCTCTTATTTTATGATGAATTAGTGAAATACAGAAGTTATTTTAATGTGAAGGATGCTTTGTCTGCTTATAAGTCCAAAGAACCCTCAACTTCAATGGTGAAGTCACTTTCAATGATGCCTTAACACATTTATTTAATATTGGAAGTAGCACTGGAAGAGGAAACAGCCACAGTTACTAGCAGCTGCCAAGCCACAGAGTAGCAGTCCTTTAAACTCTTGCAACCCTCCTCCAGGTTAGAAAAAGGAAGTCAGAAACAGGCTCAGAATGCTGCAAACCTTGTAATGCCTTGCACTGAGCATTATAAGGCAGGCCAGTCCACACAGAGCCTTGTGGCTGGAAGGGAACATCTAAGCAGAATTTCCAAGTGATGTGTGAAGACTGATCCACACCAGCTCTTGATCTCTCAGATTAAGTTGTTGTGGAAAAAGTTCATATATATATAAAGCAGTCAGTCTGTTTTTTCACGTAGTCTTAGATGTAAGAGTCTTACAGAGACCTTTGTTATTTTAGCCAGTTGTTATCCCTTTACTTAGAAAATTTCTGTATGTTGCTGTGATACACTGTTTTCTTTCTAGTGGAAAAAAAAAATAATCAGGATATCTTAGTCTGTAGCCACCAGATGCCTTGAACCACAGAAATCTCAAAATAGTGCACCACTTTGTTAGTATACAGTTAAAGGGGGAATGGGTCATTATTTATTTGATTATTTTCAAAACAGCACTGAAACTGCAAAAATATTTTTCAAAAAATATTAAGATATAGTAATATAATACATTTTTAACTTTGACTTATCTACAGCTGATAATGCTGATACTAACTTTAGTAAATACCACTGCCTACAAGCCAATTAGAAAACAAAAATTTATGCTTAGGTGATTGTTCTCCTTGCATTCTTCATAATTTACTATAGCAAAATCATTTGTTTTGTCTTGAGTGTTGCAGAATAACTGCCATCAGCCACTTTATCAGCCAAATTATTTTGGAACGGAGGGTATTTTTTTCAACTTTTGATTCCATGAAATCAAAGCAGTGTGTCTGTAATATACCACCAGGCCACTGAAAGGGTCTTAAAATATTGCGTATCACCAGACCCTTATGCACGAGGTGAGGCCTGCGATTTTTGATGGTTTGAGGATGACGAAGCGGTTCCCTCTGTGAACGACTGCCCCTCATATTTCTTTCATTAGGAGCTGAAAGATTTTTTTAAAATTAGAACAAGCCGTGTGCTCAGGTTTGACGCCGTGTGTTAATTGCTGGGTTACCAAAGACTGACGGCAAGACCTTTGGTCACCAACAGAGCGCTCACACACACACACCCCAGCGAGAGGGGAAACATGGACCCAAAGGTACACAGCGGCTCCTGCACCCGCCTCGCCTTTCGAGAGCACCAAACACCAAGTATCTCGATTCTGTTCCCAGCGTAAGACTGACTTGCCAGGGAATGGCCGACAGTATTCGGCTGGCGACACTCGGTCAGGGGCGGGAAGGGCTGGGTGACACTGGCGGGCGGGGTGGGGACAGGCCGGCCCGGGCAGCCCCATTGCACAAGATGGCGGCTCCCGCCTGGGCAGCGGTGCGGTGTGTGCGGGCTCGAGCGGCTCGCAGGGACCCGCTAAGGACTGATCCCGCCAAGGCTCCGCACTGAGGCAATGCACATAGTGCGCGTAAAGAGCTTTATGAGTCAATTTCTAATGACAAGTATTGAAAAAGCATTAAACCTAAGCACCATTTTAACCAATAAATGTAAGCTTACGATAATAATGATGTGTTTGAGTGCAACTGGAATCTGGGCTGGGGCGGGAAACACACCTTGTGCTGCGGGAAATGGCAGCTCCTCAGAACGCGTCCCGAAGGAAGGCGCTGTCCTGCAGGCAGGGGACTGCGGGCGGGACCAGGGCTTGGCCATCCCCACTCCCCATCATGCCCAGAACCTTCCCGAAGGCGCGTGGGGCGAGGGAGCCCCAGGGAAGGGGCGGGAAGGGGCCAATCAGTGAGAGCGGCAGGGCGGGGGTGGCCAGGAGACCCAGTGTGGGTCCTGGCCGGCTGCTGGGCAAGCTGTGGCCCTCGGAACGGGTGGGAGTGCGTGAGGAGTGAGGGAAACCCGCCGGACATGAGTACGCACGATGGGGTGGGAGGTGGGCCGGAAGGGATCTTGAGACGGTCCTGAAAAGACTGGTGTCCTGCAGGTGGAACCAGGAGAGCTATGGGTGGTTCTTTCCATGTGTCCTGGTCATCTCCCACCACATTGACTACTAAGTAATTAGAAACTAAAAGCTGGGAACAGCCCTCCTTTGGAACCCGGTCACCACTCCCAGTCCCGAGGCAGAAGAGTGCTGCTGATGGAGAGGAATGCCAAATCCATGCAGAGGGGGGATTGTCAGCCTTCTGCCATGCCTGCTGAGGGGTGGCATGGCTGCCCACATCCACACATGTGGCCTTCCGGTGCTGAAGCACCTCCATGACTGATCGATCACCTGCTGGCTGCCCCCTGCCTGACACGGAATGGAGACACAAGCCCGTTCTTGTCTTACTGTAGTAGGTACAGTTCCACAAATACCAGTTCCAAACATCAAAACCCAAGCCAACAGAGTGCAGATCAGACTGCCTGTTAGAGGAACTTAATAGGAATTGTGCAACCTCCTTAGATAACAATGTATGAGTATGTTTGCAGTGACCTTTCCGTGTGAGTCTATCACTGTAGCACCACATCTTCTGCCTGTACCTGGGGACAGAGCAGCGCTGCCCTTTGCATGGTCAGGCTGGAGCTTCAATGCATGTTGGCTCTCTCTTACACTAGGTTTTGGGATGCTCTGGGAGGTAAATCAAACCATCCAGCTCCTGGAGAATTGGCAGCCGGCAAGAAATCATTGTTTGTAGTGTAATGGGTGAATAACTCTTAAGTGTGCAGTCACAGCTGTCAAAATGTTCTGGGTGGAAAAGCAAGCAAATCAAACACCTGAACGCATTAAATGCTTAACCCACTTTGCCTGGACTAGGTTAGAAACAGTACCACTAGCAGTAGTACTGCTGTGTTTGCAGGTAGGTAGTAACTTCTAGGGGGAACAGGGCAGGAATGGTAACCTCCTCAGGTAAGGCCACAGCCAGAAGAACATACCTAGCTGAAGCTGGAGATAAAATGAGCTAGTGAAATCAGCTTAAAAGTCTCCTGGTTAACAGAAGCTCTTTAACGGATATGATCTGTACATACACATTATATATTGGTATATTTTCTTTCTTATGCCATACATAAGGAACAAAATAGATCTCAAGCTGATGGTCCACTGGTCCCTTCCAACCCCCTGTGTGTTGCTTTTCCTAGACAAGATATACATGTTGTGGAAGGCTGGCATATGCTAGGCTGATAAATATGCATGATCTGCTTGAGATACAGAATGAGCTGTGGCTGAGCTGATGTTATGGAGGCCAGAATGTTATTTTCACAGGGTACACTGCTCATGTATCTGAGTGCTTTTAAGTGCAGTTTTATTGATATTTAAAAAATCCTCTCTTTATTCAAAAGACCCTGTATAACTGGAAAGCTGAGGAGGTTATAGTCACTGACTGGAAAGGCTGGTAATTTATGCTTGTCATAAGTAACAGAAGAGATGTAGAAATGTCAAATGTGTAACTCAAAGCCTTTTTCTCTTCTTTACCTCTCCCTGACAGATCTCAACCACCTCCACACTGTTAAGGCCAGAAGCCCATTGTAGTCAATTTCCCCTGCAGGGTAAGAACCTCCAGGAGATGCTGCTGTCTCAAGAATTGATGATGCAGTCTAGCACAATGAAGAAATCCCTCTGTATACTAAAAGGTATCAATAATAGACAAAACCCAAGCTATTCAGTTATTTAAAAAATCAGGACTCTGGTACTAATGTAGAGGGGAAAGGAAGGAAGCAACATGAGCAGCTTGGGGATTAAGTATTGAGAAAGAAAAAAAGAACAAAAGAGAAGAACAACTTTTCCTGCACTACTTGAGATATGCCAGTGAAACATGTATGACTACATAAAATGGATGGAAATACACTTATGTAGGTGGGTACAGGATATCGATAACAAATAACTTGTTACAAGTCTCCTCCCTAACTGCATATAAAATGTACAGTACTAGTTCTGCTGATGAAGCCTTGTGCTTAAATCTCAGTATTTCTCAGTCACTGTGTTTCATTCTGTACAGAGGTTCATCTTTCATATTAAAAAAAAAGAATCTTCTATAAGGAGTCCATTGTAAGCTTTAGTGGTGGAACATTGCTTCTTTTCAAATTCTCTTAGAGAAAAACAGATTCAATAGTTGACTTTGCAGCTTTTTTGTTATATTTTGACAGCAAAACATGTACGAGGTTTACTTATTTTTCTTTGTTCTTCTCAGTTGCAGATGTATACATAAAACTGATAAGCGAACTGCATCATGGAGTACTGTAAGCTTTTTCTAGCATGTGTCTAGCAGTTTTTCATGTTAGATAGTCATCTTTCTCCTGGACATGACAATATATAAACTTGTCTTCTAAAAATATTCCAAAGCAGAGCAAAAGTCAGAATGTTTGTCCTTCAGGAGTCTCTTTGCAGACCTGGATAAACATTGCAGAGATGCCTGAGTCATTAGGGATTTGCTCGGCTAGCGAGGCAATTCCACCCCATCACCCTTTCAATGTAAATAACTATCCGTAATTAATGGAAATGCAATATATACTAAGCAATGTCAGACCAAGTGAATTAACAAATGCAGGGTAAGACTCTGTTGTAGCTCTGTTGAAGGCATTGGGTGAAGATCTTGCTCCTTCATCTCATTTGTTTAGGTCAGTTAAGAACAATATGTGAAGTATAAAAGTACAGTTTTTTACACTGTACAACAGCACTGAAATAAAATACATTTTAGACTTCTGTTAGAATAAGTGATTGGAAGCACAAATCAAGTCATTTAGGTATATGAATAGCTGGCTTTGGTATGCAGTCCGGAACAGCTGTCTCCTGTACCCGCAGCAACTGACAATCACAGAAAGGAAGGTCAGGCTTTGAAAACCCATTTCTGACAGCGCACAAATAAACAACTGGGGGTGAAATTAACAATGAAGACAATATGAATCCTTCCTCATTCCTGCTGTCCTGGGGATTTGAAAGGTAAATGTAATTAAGTAAAAATTGAATTTACCAGTCTGCACGTGGAGGCTCATCTTTTCCTTTGCCTTCCCTTTTCCTTGCTCCCTGTACCACTTAAAATCTCTTTTTTACTTCCTTTTTCTTTATACCAACCACCAATGACATGCTAAATTCCCTTAGCTTGGTTTAATTATTCATTTCTTTGGAATGACCCAAATGTAAAAAGAGAGCAATGCGGCAGGGATGCTTTTCTTCTAGCTCTGTTGTGTTCTGCTTCCCTTTTTCCAAATGGCTGTGTGTTTTCTCCCTTTCCTCCCTCAGTACTTTTCTCTCTCATTTCTTCAGAGTCAGTAATTCTTAAAAAAGTCTTAGTGAGGGATGGAGGGAGAGGAATTGGGCATGGGAAGTGTAAGATTTCATAATGAGAAAACAGAAGGGGGGAGTCCCCAGAAATTTCACAAATTATCCTGAGGAAAATTACATTTGCAGATGGTATGGGGCCATATTCTAGATCTGCATAATTCCGCTCTGCTACAAGAGTGGTACCTGCCTTTTCAGTTTACTGTTGCTTTGTTTTCCATTTTCTTCTGTTGGACTAGATGATCTCTCGAGGTCCCTTCCAACCCCTAGGATTCTGTGATTCTGTGTGATTCTGTCTGTCTCCACCTGCAGTCACTTGTTCATGACTTGGAAAATAAGCTTCTTGCAGCAGGGACTGCTTTGTGGGTTTGTATCCGAGCGTGGTTGCCACTTATTTGATATTAACCAGGTCGACAGTGATAAAAATAGAAGTCATCATCCCTCTCTGGAGAACTCTTGCCTTGAAATTTGAACACAGGAAAGACTGAATTCTGTGATAGTGTTATTACAGTATTTGGGCAATGAGTGTGTATTATTACTTAGGCACAGCATTACTACTACATACAGAGCTTATTGAAAGGGTGCGAACTCAGTTCAGTTCCCACATTCCAGTTCAGTTTCAAGTTTGCTTGGACATCTGCACTATGGACATTTACAACTCTTTCCCTTGCACAAGGAGGAACAGAGGAGGTGATAGTGATTTTTTTTCTTTGCTACTAAATAACATTGAACAGCAGCTTCAGAATGAGAGTGAAGCAGAATGCAATGGGTTAAAACACCGGTTGTAGTGAAGCTACCCTCTGTAATGGCTTCAACTTTTTTAGATGGAAGTGTTTTTGTCATAAATGACAGCTACACTTGATTCTTTATTATGGAAAGGTGTTTTCATATTATTTGTAAAATAAGAGGTATACCCTGCATTGCACTGTAAAAGTGTCTAAAAATCATTAATGCAGAAGGCAAGCATATGCTTTTGCTACAAGTTTTTCTAAGTAAGTAAATCTTTCTTCTGGATGTATCCAGGCCAAAAAGGTAATGGTCTCCTAGTAGCTATGTATGGCACAGAGTTCACCAATTGTGGTGTAAAACAGCAAAAGAAGTTGGAAGAGAAAGTGCACAGGCTTTTAAGCACGTGGTTCAATTTTTCTTCTGCATCCTTCTTTTGGGTAGTTTAAAATGTGATGTTTCTGTGCAGAATGTTTTCATGTGTTCCTTTTTTGTTTGTTTTTTTTTTTTAAAGGATAGTGTAGCAAATTATGCTAACAAGAAACATAACCATTCTTTCCTACCAAAGGAGACAGGCATCTTTTAATTCCTAAAGTGACTCCTAAAGTGAGATTCAGGGACTCCATATATCTCATTGCTGCTCTTTATAAGCAATCAGTTGCTTGGCCCGGCCAAACAAAAAGGTCACTTACTGCTATGTATATTAGTCAAATATTTGTGTTTGATTGTTGCCTAAAATGCTAATTGGCTGCTTTCCCCTAAATAACTCATTGCAGTTTTAGAATTTCAAATATTGCACCTTCTTGATGGTACTAGTCTGAGCCTCACTATAGAGAATCAGAGATCACATCAGCACAAAAATTAGATTTTTTTTTCAAAACTGAAACCCAAAACACCTCTTGTATGAACAATATCAACAGCAGCTCAAACTTGCTCAGGATTCAGTCAGAAAATGTGAAGTTCATGAGCAGGTCTTCTCCAAAGGCTTAAAGAGACCATTGTGGAAGAGGTAAAATCATATTTAGGCAACAGAGGAAACTGGAGTTCTTGCACTTCGATGTCTTCTGATAATTTTGCTGTAATACTAACAAGGGGTTTAGATCGTTTACTCCTACTGAAACAGCATAAAATCATGTTGAGGCAGAAATCTGTATTATTAACCTTCCCCTTCCACTCCTCCAGTTCCCCAGCTGATCCTGGGCCAAACTGGAAAAGTGGCAGCAATGTTGCATACATGTGGACATCATGTGGCTGGCTGGCTAGCTGGGTGGGTTTTTTTCCCCACCACACTGTTTAACCAGGCTCGGAGCAGACCTGAATAACATTAAGGCACTGCCTCTGACAGCTCACAGCATTTTGGTGCAGGTGTAGTTTCCCCAGAGGACTCTGGGTCTGGATGCTGAGGAGAGAAAGAGAACCGTCGTCCTTTCTCGTCCTTGACAAGGAAGGGGTGAGTAACTCTCAGCAGAAGGTTTATTTAACAGCTTGCTTGTATCTATGGGGTAATATCAAGCAGTAAAATGTTACTAAGAAATTAGTTTAATAGGGGATACTACTTCCACACTGCCTGGTATTAAGCTGTAAAAAAAATCATCCCTGAAGTATGCTTCCTGTGATGAAGTTACAAGTGGGTTTTAATTCACCGTGTATTTCTGAATGCAGTGATATGCAAGAGAAAGACAGACCAGCGCAGTAGGTGATGTGGGAGTGGAGAGACTACTGAATTAGAAAAGCCAGAAGGAGAAATTACTTTTCATGACACTAGGGAGTCACGTTTCAAACTTAGCTTATAATTGTATAGACTTTACCTGTCTCTGAAATTCTCTTACATATATTAATGTTATAGCCATCTATATGATCAAGATGGGCAGCGTGCCAAAGGGGGCTGTAATTTCCAAGTACCTCCGTATTGTTATTGGAGAGGGGAGGAGGATATCCACTAACAGTGTAATTATGTGGCAATTCCAGGAAAATTGATTATTATTAGCTTTTTATGATCACACTAACAAAGTCAATGATCCAAGATGAAATAGCAAAAATTAGTGCTTGAACAATATTCAGCAACAAAGTATCACCAGGTGAGAGTGGATGTATCTGAAACCAGGTAATTCCTGGAACTGAAATGGCCATCTCCCACCAATTATAACGATGGATGTGCTCTATTAAAGCCTGATCCACTTTAATGGGGGACTCCCAGGCTGAGAGGCCATGTTAAGTATGCAATGACACATACAGTATCGAGAAGTGGGTGGGTGTTTATTCTAAATACCCACATCACTGGGGTATTTGTACCTTTAACCAACAGGGAGAATTACAGGTAGTGAATACAGATCCGTTTCTTCAAGTTGGCTATTGCTTTAACAAAATCTTTTGTCACTTATTTCTAACATCCACCTTCAGTCCCCCAGACACAGCACGGAGACTGGGTACCTGCATAGTCAGAACTATCATTTGCCAGGCATGTCTTCCTCTTTGAGGCTCTGTGGTTTTACAAATAATAGTTAAAAACACTTCTCTGTGATGCGAGAAGGCTGTTCTAAAAGAAGAGTAAGTTGCTGCAACACAACAGTGTAATATTTTTGAAGGTCATAATAATAAAGTAGGGGAAAGAGAATAATTGTTATTGCTCTTTCTTGTAATTAGTTTGCTTTCCGATATCCCACACTGCAACTAGAACATTATTCAAGAACACCCATCACAGTGCTTAACAAGATTTAATGTACATTTATTCTTAACATGTGGAACATATAAAGATTTTATACTGAATAAATGAAATTCATTAAGCCAGAGGAAAAGGAGGAATTTACATCAAGTTTTTTTTTTTTAACTACATTATCTTGAAATACAAATGCAGATTCTTGTCACTGAAAAATCTTTGAAGTTGTGTTTCTTCCTTTTTTTTTTTCCTGTATATATTTTTTTTGTCTGTAGACTGGTAACCATTTTCTTAAATCAATCCATACGTAACCATTTCCACACCTTAATTTATAAAGCAAATTGTGATCGGCTGCTCTCCCGAAATAGAGCATGACTTTATACATACAGAAACTTGTACATTACCCTCAGTTGTTGGTTTTCTGTGTTGGGTTTTTTCTTTTTTCTTTTTTTTTTTTTGTATTATTTTTTTGGAGATATGGCCCAAATGAAAGAAAAAAATAATTCTACTATCACTTTGTAGATACCACATCATGAAAAAGAAACTAAAAACTTTGTACTAAAAAAAAAATGAGGGTATGTTTAATGTACAACTTCTATATACATCACGGCCCTTAGGCAATAAAAAAATATTTTAAAAAATGATTAAAGGAATTGTGAAGAACTGTCATTGCGGAAGGTCAAAAAAAACCAAAACCAAAAACAAAAACAGATGTAGACAAGACAGTTCTGGTGAGGAAGCAATTGATGTTTATCATCAGGTTTTGTTTAGAAATCTTTTAACTTGACTTTTTTCTTTTGTTTTGCTCCTAGCCTAATGTAACCATTTCTCCCGAGGAGAAACCAGTATCGTTTTGTATTTTGACTACTGACTGACACCCTCCTTGATCCCCTACACCTACATCACTAGAATCTTCTATTGCACAGAGCTTTGGGTGATGGTATACAAGTTTTTTTTTATTTTTTCCTTATTTGAAAAAATAAAACACACAGGAACTTGGTATGTTGGTTATTTTTCACCTTTTTGTTTCAAAGTGGTGAGATTTTTTTTCCATCATACAATGGTTTGCCATAACATTTTTTTTTAAAAAGTCACTAGTTCGCTTCCCAAAAAAATATGCAATACAAACATGGAAAAGAACATTGAAAAGGATAATCTATGGAAAAAAAAAGTGTGACCTTTGAATGTACTAGACAGCAACTTTGGTTAAAAAAAAATAAAATAAAAAGATGTACTTATACACATAGACAGCAAATATTAATTTCATAACTGTTCAAATTAATAATTTCTTTAATTCCCAATTGGTAAATAGTGAATGGGGCAGAGGAGCAAAGATTCTTTTTTTTGCCTTCTTCCTACGTTGGATAAACAAGAACAGAAAACAGCCAGTTATATGTGACCCTCTAATCTCCACTCACACATGCTTGGCTTCTCACTTATGTCATAACTGCCCAATCTGAAAAAGTACATCACAGATGACAGATGCAACCAGAGAGTTCAGGACAGCAGATATTGAGATATCCAGCAAACGACCCTCGTGCAAAAGGAACTCTGAGCGGTTCTCGTCCACTCTAGCCATGGCCAGCAAGGCCTTGGCTGCCCTGCACATCATGTCTACGCTAGGTGGCTCCAGAGGTGGAGGCTGCATGTGCATGAGGTTATGCTGGCTCTGCTGGTACTGGGCCATAGTGACCCCATCCTCCAGGAAGCTTATCAAGTTTCCGATGCTTCCCTTCTGCACAGCTATTGCCCTTGCTGCTAATGTGTCCCCCTGGGCAAGGTTCGATAAGAGCGCCATGGACATTTCTCGGCAGACTGGGTTTTTGCGGTCCCCAACGTACCTAACTAAAGTAGCGTAGAGTTTCTCCTGACGACTGAATGGGGGGGTGGCCAAGATAAGGTCCACATTATTGTCCTGGATACTGAGCTTACACAGGGTCTCCAGCACAAGTCTCTGAGGCGAAAGAACTGAGTTGGGCCCCACGGTTGGAAAAGGATCCTGTGCCTCCGCAGACGGGCACACCATCCAGTGCAGCAAGCCATCCAAAATTGGCAAACAGATGCTTTCTGTGTAAGCAGACAAGTCTAGCTGCCCAGAAATGTTGGCTAATGTGACCAATGTATTATCCCTCAAGACCTCGAGGCAGTCCCACCACCACTCATCCTTGCTGCAGGCCACCCCTTTGTCCTCCTCTTCTTCTTTCTCGTAAGTCTGCGGTGCTCGCTTTCTTTCTGGATGCTCGTGGTGAAGAAGGATCAACTTTCCCAGGATCAGCACCAAGCCTGGATGTTTGGACATTTCAGTGTCATTGCCAGGCACAAAAGACAAGCTACGGACGATATTTGACACACATATGCAGCGTTTGGCCAAGGAGTCTTGCCAGTGAGTTATGGTGCATAGAGGAGTCTCATCCCGGCTCCTTGGCTCATCCTCTAGCAGTTTAATATTCCGGTGGCTTTTGGCTTGATGGATCCCAAAGGGAAATTTACTGCTCTCTGTTTGGGAACCAGAGTTTGAGTCTTCAGGCAATGCTCCTGGCCGAGCTGAGAGGACATCATCAATGGTTGCTGTTATACTTTTTTCTTGTTGTTCCTCAGATTCACCTTTCCCCTCGAGGTCCTTCTTTTTGCTTGGAGAGTTCAAGGGAGGAGGGGCTTTCCTGCGTGGAGGAATCTCCATCTTGCTTTCAAAGTGAGTCTGGATATGCTCAGTTGTGTCACCACCACCAAGCTGCCAGTGGAGAAGTCCACTATCGAATTCCTGAACGCGTCCAAGTTTGTCAGATCGGTCAACAACAAATAGATTATTTTTCTTTACAATTTTTATTGGCAGCTTGTCAAATTTACTGGCTTGTTTTGGCCTCTCACTTGGATCAGCAATGGCACCAGGAGTGGAAAAAACAATGCTCTTTTCTTCTCCTTCTACCTTTTCATCCTCCCCCTCCTCCTCCTCTTCATCAAAATAGTCAATACATTCGTCGTTCTCCTCTTTTCCAGTATCCTCTGCCAAGGACTGGCTATCATCTTTCTTGGCTGCTTTGTGATCAAGTGCTTTGTGACCTGGATCTCCCACTTCATATTCCATAAGGATTCCAAAAATGTCAATCAGGCATTTTCTAAAATATTCTACTAAAAGCTCAAGAAATCCAGACAACTGAGGGGAGAAGAAAAAACATAAAAATCAGATAAATATTTTTGTCTGCATGGAATTTTGTTAGGAACACTGAAGCATATTTTTGTGAATATTTCCCGCCTCCTGCTGTAGATTTGTAGTTAGGTCCTGCATGGCGTAAGTTAATCAAAGGAAATTCTTCTAGCGTCTGTCCAAGCTGTATGCCATGTCAAACTACCACGGCTGCATTTGCTTAAACTGCAACAGCTATGGGAAGTACAGAACTTTATTCACATGCCTCCTTTAAGCTGCAGTAGACATCTAGTCTAGCTCATCTGTCCCCTTGGAAGTGTCTGGTATTCTACAATTTCTGTGCAGAGTACTGAAATTTCTAACTCCTAGTTTTTTTGGCTTGTACTTTTTTTTATTAGATGCCTAAAGTTTTCAATTCTTCCCCTCCTTTGACTCTCAGTCTCTAAAAGCAACAGACCCATAGGAATCTGTAGTTCAGGGTCTAGGTACTGACATCCTAGATTAATATCCCATTTCGGTTGGAATAGTTCAGTTTTTGCCTGGCAATAGTTAAAAACTGTTATTGGAGCCTGGTGCTCTAAGTCACCCTTCAGAAACAGTTTTCTTTTAGGTTTAGTCCTCTTAATTAACTTGTAATAACTTTCCTATGGAAAGGCAGTAGTTAGACTTCGTATTAATTTACCCTCAGTGACTTTGTTATTAAAAAAGCTTTGCTGTTATGATGTATTCAGCCTGATTGTCTGGCTTTTAATATTTTTTTTAATTGTGGGCTAATAGGTTTTCAGCAAAATGTATCCTCTCGTCCATTCTGTATTCTCTTTTGAGTGCCAAACCCTCAAAGAATTAAGAACAAACCAATGCTTAGGAACTGCAGGAATTATCAGTCGTCATACAAAGTCCTGACTGCCTTTGGAAATAGAGTCTAAGGTAAAAGTAACAAAAATTATATGTATTTCAAATATGCCTGGTATTCTGTGCAACTGGCACAGGGTGCAGTCATGTAATTGCTAATAGAGTTCAGATGAGATTCACTTCACTTAACTTCAAACACCTGCGACAGTTACACATCTAACCTAATTGTCTAGATTCCTTTTATAATCAATGGTCTTTTACAGGCCATTTCTAGGGTATGATTCATCTGACCTATTTTAGATCTCTACTTCAGGATGAGATGAATCATGCTATAGATATCCCTAGTTCTAAAGTTAGGTGGGATGAAATGTACCATTTGTGTCTGTATTTAAATAAAAGGTCATTATATTTTAAAAATGATGAGTTACACTATTAGTAATCAAGGAATGAATGGAGCAGAGAAACTGAATATTTAATTTGTACAAATTTTAGATGATGTGCATTATCAGCATGCCATCTATTACTACCACCTAACAGGCCAACGGTTAGAGCAGGGCTGAAAAATGCTGCGAGGTAGTGAGGCAAAAGCACACGCTGCTAAGTCCTGTGTTACTTGCATCCTGTGGACAGACAGTGGATTTTTAGCCTTTAAACTGTCAATCTGATATTTCTGAAGAAGAAACCAAACAGAAAATAAGCAACTTAAAAAATCCCACAGCCTAGTATGGAACTACTGAGTAAGACGAGTAGTCACCAAAAGATAGGCTCAAATCAATTTAATATAGTTTTGCAAAGCCCTTTTTGGAAACACAAGTTAAGCAAGATTACTAGGCATATTAATGCTTTCTGGGATTGTCCTTGTGCTATCATGAGTGTGAATTTACACATTAGTCTTCTGTCACGGCTAAAATTCTCACATTCCTACATGTCCTTTCTACAGGGCATACCCTTCTTTCAGAATTATTTCTCCTATTCGCCTTTCCGCCCTAAAGTTATCTCTTGTTGCTCATTGTTACCAGTAATAAAAAATAGTTTTGCAATATTCATATTTCTGTTAATTACAATCAATTTTAAAGGACTTCAGCATTTTTGTAGGTATCTTTTTTCAGTTTTCTTTCCTTGGAAGGTTAAGTATACTGCTTTCCCACCTACCTGAGAGAGGTTGAAAGTAGCAACAGTGCTGTCATCATACAGAAGAATATTAATAGTGTCTAGCGCCCAGGTACTTTCAGCCAGAAGACCAGATTTAAGAGACATCATCACTCTCCAGGCTTCAGGAGTTACTGGAGAAAGAAAGGAGAAGTAAAACAATTAGTACATCTGTGGACACTTCTGAAAGATTAAACCATGACTTTCTGAGGATGCAGAATTTAAATGAAATAGTTATTGAAACACTGCTTAAGATCCTGGTTTCACTACTTAGTCCTGTTCAGTTTTTCTATAACTGCTGCTCAGCCTTAACACTGGAGAATGTCTAAACAGGGCCATTCCTCCTGACTTTGCTGAAGCAGAAATAATCATACAAACATGAAAGAAGTTGACTAAACCAAATAATCGGTAAATAAAGGTAGAATACTCTGTCAGGAGTATGGGAACTTCAAGTATGAGAACTTGAATGTATGAAATGTAACAGGAGATCAAGGTAAGAAGACACTTGGGAAAGAACAGGGGGAGAAACAAACATGACAAATAATATGGAATGAATAAATGGGCCATTCAAGGGAGGCAGACACTGTAACTACACAGCAGGACAGCATAAGCTTCCATGGAACAAGAACACAAAAAGCTTTGCTCAGCTAAATATTGTACTGGTGATTTAACAGACATTCTGACGGACCTTTTGACACATATCATTTGGAAATCTGAGGCAAGCTTCATTTTTAATGCATTTCTGGAGACCTCAGGTCTCCACATAAAATATTGCTTTCATTTCACGTCAGATTGTCTGGGATGAGTTTTACCGGTCGTCCTCACTGGTGCATATGTTATTACATTTTTATTGAAGACAATCACATTATAGTTGCCAAAGATAACTGTGTCAAAACAGTCTTAAAAGGTAAAAGAAATGCAAAATCAGTGTCCCTTTCTCCCAGCCTATCGGGGTATTTGGCTTTTGTTTTGATACTTACCAATATCTTTTGAGGTAATCTTTCGTCTTGGTTTTAAGACTGGTTGGGATGCTTCTACAGAGCCTGGGGGGAAAGTAATTTCTCGTCTAATCGGTGGTGGTTGGGGTGGAGGTCCCGTGACCTGTGACACTGGAACTGTGGGTATAACCTTTTGCATCTTCATGGAAGGTAGGAAAGGAGATTTGCTTGGAGACATACGGTTTTCCAGAGAGCGCTGGAAGGATGCTGGACTTGGAGCTCTAGAGATGTGGTTTGGCATAGAGGGTGGCGTCTGGTAGGATGACTGAGGAGGTCTAGTGATAGGCTGCATGGAGGCTGAGGATGACATATAAGAAGGCTGACGTTGGTTGACATGGGAAGGCCACTGACTCTCGTGGTTTATCCTCTGGTCAGGTACCATCATATCATCAGTGCGATTCATCCCTGGATACGGTGGGGCCTGTGCAGGGCCTCCTGGACCTTGCCTATTCTGGTAAGGGTAAGGCATATCATTTCGTGTTGGCCACATATTCTGCTGAGGACCTTCGCTGGAGGACGATGACTGCATGGGGCCACCAATCATCTGTGGAGGTATTCCATGCTGCTGCATTTGTCCTGGGCCCTGCATCCTCTCCCTGTTATACGGATACGGATACTGTCCCTGCATGGGCCTCCTGTCAGGCCCCGTGTAAGCATTGCTGTACTGGTTATACATTTCCTGTTGCTGGTTGCCATACTGCATGTTATACATATCCCCTTCGTGGCGCTTGGCTGGAGGCCCATACATGCCATCCATGTGTCGCTTATAGTTCTGAAAAAAAACGTGGAAAGAAGATGTGTCACTTTTACTCCATACGCAATATAAATATGTTGGCTGAAAGCTCATTTTAAAAGCTGAAGGCGCTTAGTTCTGGAGGGATCGTGCTGATTCCAGAGTCAGGCATGCAGTGCTATGGTTAGGCTTCACCCAGTGCTTTCTTTTTAAGCCACTGTTTTGCTGCGCTTATACTAAAAAGAAACTTATCCTTAGGCTAAATTTTCTTGTGTTTGCTCTCATTTTCTCCCTTTCCCTTTTTCCTTTCCTGTCTGTCAAATTAAATTCCACTGGTTATTTCAGACATGCATGAAACGGCAACAGCCTTCACCAACTAAAATATTTTCACTTCTTTTTTATGCTTAGTCTACTAAGAAGAAAAATCTTAAAAAAACGCCAACACTCAGTGAATCTTTTCAAGGAACAAGCTCTGAATAAACTCTTAAAATAACAAGATACCCTGCAAGCATGTATGTATAAATCACTGGATCTTATGGCTACACACAGTAAATTTGTTAGTAGGAAGAAACATTCTGCTGCATCTGCTACTCTCTGTAATTCCCAGGAACACAATCCTGTTTGGGCAACCATCCCTCTTCCCAAATCATCCTAATCACATTTAATTTACTGTGAGATTATTACAGCAAATGGTCACATCCAAACGTTCTGTTCTAGTTTGTGCAGGTTCTTTCCCTGCTGATCAGTAATGAATTAAGCAATGTAGCTAACAGCTGCCACCTATGGTTTATTCCCTCTTTGTTTCTCACCCTCTCAAGTGTGGACTGTTGTGTGAGGTAAGCTGCTTTACCTTGGGGGAGCCAAGTTGCTTTTAAATCATGCAAGCTTGTATGTATTTATATTTAAGACAGCAAAACAAAAAAAAGACATGTTGCAGTCTGAGGGGAACGTGGTAAGGTTTTGCAGTGGTCCTTAGTTCCTGTGGGAGTTTGTTCCACAGTTCAAACCACACCGAGTGCTCTGAAGCAAAAAATGTGAATTAAATGGGTGATTTTTGAATATATGATCTATGGCAAGTTCAAAGTTATGGCTCCCCCAGAAACTGTAGTGCAGTCACACTGCACAATGTATACTAATGTACTAGAGTTAAGAGCAGATAAAATTCTGTATGTATGCAACACGGGTCAGTTAAAACAGCTCTGGGATTCATAAACTCATCTTCCAACTTTGGTGCACATAAAACCACAACTACTGTATTGCATGGAAGTATTTTTTTTAAAACTTGCTATAGAGCTCTCTGGCTATCTGAGAAATACCCATTTTCAGCCTTACATGAAGTACTTGCTGTTGTAAACTCCACCCTTGGGGACAACTTATACACGAAGAACTGACTTGGCAGTTGCCACACCTAAAAAGGTGGTGTTTGTTTTGCCACAGTGACTCAGTGCTTAAAGTACACACTGGGGAATTAAGCATGTGCCTTTTAAAAGTAGTTCAGCACTCTTGTATATGTAATGGCAACATGCCTAATGATAACCAGCGTGGAGGACAGTGATGCACCAGAACTCCCTCTCCTGTGTAAAGGTTTGGCAGGAGACAGAGGCTGCACAATATGTGTCTCTCTCCACCAGGGATATGGAATTCTGAGACCTCACAAGAAGACAAAGAGCCACCAACACAGATCACCTGCTGCATAGTAGCTCTTGGGGTATGATCATTCATACAGAAATTGAAAAACCTGGCTCAAAGTGCTTCATTAGCCCCAGGAGTTCATGCTCCCAGCATCTCCTTCCCAGGCCATTCCCTAGCCCTCAGGTTGTAGACAAAGCTTTGAAAGGACCATTTTTTACATTCCTCCTGTACCACTACACAGTGAGATTTAGGAAATTGAAAACAAGCTAGTGGCAACCTCATCTCCAGCTAAATGAAGAAGTGGAATCCTCTGGGAGCGGGAGGGAGAGGCCAAGGCTGGGCCAGGATCCTTGCCCTTCATTCTTCACTGCTTTTTTGCATTAATGCATTTTGCATTCAAGAATCATTGTACAAAGCATATAAACAGCACTAAGGACAGGGCCAAATATATTTGTAAAAATTCTAGCTGTCTCCTTGCTTAAATGAACATGTAGTTAATATATTCCCTGCATACATTAGCATGGAATATCACAAACTGTAATGTTAAGTATCTTTGCAATTTCCCCACTAAATCACCTGGACTGCTAGCATATGATCATCATAAAGCACAACAAAACATTTTTTTGCTATTTTAGAGATATTATGAACCAAAGAGATAAGCAAGAAATTCTAAAATTGAAATTTATATAAATTTTCAGTACAGTGAACCAAAGATCTCCTTTTTTAGGTGTCCTTCCCCCCCCCTCAATTTCCCAGTAAAACTCTATCCCAAACTAAAAAGGACTATCTGAAATTGGCTGAAAAATAGCTTACATTTTAATTTTTATACCATAAGGAAATGCTTTGTATTTTGAAGCTTAACTTCAACTTTAATTATTGTATCACTAGAAATGAATTAATAACATGCAGGATGAAACTCTGATCCTGTTGAAGTCAGTGGAGTTTTGCTATTGACTTACAAGACGGGATTTTGCCCACAAGGTATTAATGATACACCTAACAAAAAAAATCTTATTATTTAATGTAATTTGTATTTTCAAAGTTATTACACAGTAAGGGAGACTGGAATGTACAAATGTTTAAACTATTTTTAACACTAATAATGTTCTCTCTCAGGTACTTGTACCATATTATTACTAGACATAATGTGTGGGGAATGTGCTATCTGATCCATATTAAAGATAGGTATCTGATATGACCCACCACAGCACACTGAATAATTGAGAGTGCTGAATGTTTTACTTTGTTCCACTTTTCTGTCGGGTTCACTTGGCTGCATGACACTAAGTTAAGGGCCTTCGACCTGCCAGCCAAGCAACTTTCCTATTTGTTTCTAGAGTGAGGCAGCATCGCTGTATTAGCCTATGAATTGTACCTTCCCAGTCTGCTGGTTCGTAACTTGGGACAGTCACTTGACACACATCCAAATCCACAGAACATCTGTCAAAATTTACACTCTTCCAGTGTAATGAACACGTCTTCCTATAGCTGCATATGGGCTGTGATTTTGACCAGAACTACAGTGCTGCTCTGTGCCAAACGACATACATTGTATAAACAAATTTTTGAATGTATATGGAATTTTGGGGTGACATTTCTTAAACAAGTGTTATGAATATAGCTGTTTTCCCCTCTCCTACCTGCTGCTGTGGATACATTCCAGGTTGATGTCCTCCATATGGTGGCTGTCCTGAGGGAGGTCCTTGTCCTGGATACTGCTGCCCATATGGTTCATGCCTAAAATGAAGCATTCAAAGCAACACTTAGAGCTGCTGGATTTTCAAAGCCACTAGGAGTAGCAAAGTACTCTGATGATTTTGCACCTTGAAGATATTTGCGATTTGGAAACAAGGTGAAGGTACACTGTGGTATGGTCCCGAGCCTGAGGTAGTAAGCTCTGCTGGAGCTGGTTGTGGAAGGAAGGAAATAAAGCAGATAGAAGAAAGAAGGAGCAATGAAGATGCAACAGAGAGATTTAGAGGTTGCAGTTAAGGAATCGAACCAGGTATGGTCAGCCAAGAGGTAAGAAAGGCAGCTGCAGCCACTGGGACCCTGTCTTATGTGGAAAAGTATCTGATGTACACCTCAAAGGTTGCAAGTTAAAATTCTTGTATTTTAGTGAGTCAGTCTCCAAGCAAGCTACTTAAGAATATAACCAATAGTTAACCACTGATTTAAAGTGAAATAGTGATTTTAGTCTTGATAGGGACAGAAAGTGAGTCCACCTTTTACTACAGTATGTAACATTTAAATACATAAATACTAACCAAAACTGGTACTCATAATTTTGCTAATGTTCATGTAATTTTTAATTAAAGCTACACAATGAAGCACACACATAAGAGGCGTAGTTGCATTGCACTTGGAAACTTACCTGTGGCCTTCAAGATCTCTGTGGAATACTACAGTGCAACTGCAATGTTTTTAGCACATCTGAATGAAATTTAGGTTGTTGAAATTAAGTACTTGGAAAGCATTAAGACTGACAAATAACACTGTATTGCAGATCAATATGTCAGTAATTCCTCTCTGTACACTACCAGTGAGAACACATCTACAATTTGAGTATAATTGTGGAAGTAATGTATCAGGGAGAGTCAGGGAAACAGAAGACCAACATGTTAAAAGAACTAATGGGACATTATTTTTCCAAAAGCATAGAAAATCCACATTTTTGAGAGTTGACTAGAGTGAAAGCAACAGCTGTTCAGTATCTCCTAAAATTATGACATGGATAGAGGGAAATTACCTAATGCCAGTTAAAAGAACAATATAACTGATGGAAATGGCCTACAGGTGTCCAAGACAGTACATGCAATAAAGCAAAACTGGGCAGAGGTTCATGTATGTTATACCTAAGGGAACACTTTCTAAATGTTCAATTTGTTAGACACAGGATAACCACAAGCCAGGTGAAGTTGTGAAGCTTCAGAACTGGTGTAATTTATTTCTGCTCTGGAGAACTTGGGCCTATAATATATGTTCAGTTCTGTGTTGGCAGGAAGATACACAAGGTAGGATGTATACTGCTAGTATCTCTGATGCTATGGCTACACAAAGTCAACCGATTCACCCAAGCCTCTGCCCTTCAACCCCCCTGAAACAGAACCAGCTGTAAAAGCCTAAATTAGAACGGACAAAAGAGAAGTAACACACCAAGAGGCCACATATTCTATGTGCTCTCACAGAGGCTGCTAGTACTCGTTAGCTGATTATTGCAGATATTACAAACAGAGAAATCGGTGTTCACCTTTGCTGGCCAGGGTAACAATTAGGAGAGTACATGCTTGGGTCACTGTTTGAAGGCACCATGTTGCTTTGACCAGGTGGCCCCATACTGCCTTCAGGACCCAGCCCATGATCCGACCTAAAAAATGACAAAGGAAACCTCATTCTGTAAAAAGCACTTATTCTCCAAAATTGCCAATAAAATAAAACAAACCACAGCCCTTAAAAGAAAACATTCTCCTGACTTGTCACCTTCCACTGGGAACCATTACTCTAAGTGACTCCTCAGCAATGTGACCTGTTGAACAACATGATTACACTTGTTTTACTCTACACATCTACTACTTCAAACTACTGACCGAAAACTACTCCACCACTATGCCTAAAAGACCCACACCGCACCATTTTGGCTACCATCAGGAAACAAAAGCAAAGCTAAAGTACACAGCCTACTGAAAGTCAAAGTAGGAATACAGCCAGAGCTGCAAAATCTACCAGAATACTTAATACAATCCAAACATTCCCAAACCATTCTGCTCGCTATACCAGTGCTTAGCCACCAGTGATTTTACTCATTTTTTTTTTCCCAAAGCCTTTCCCAGGATAAACAAAAGAGGATCAAATTTATTTTTGTCTACTTCATGGAAAGACAAACTTACGAGGACCACTGTCCTGGTGGACACAGTGCAAGACTGGTGTCCCTGCTGCTCACACAACAGACTCCAGACTCTCCAAAGGCAGTTCACTAACAGACCACAAACCAGTCATATTTAGGCTGTGTGTTTTGTTTTTCATAAAAAGCCTACCTACAACTATTTAGGTGGAAACATGGCCAGAAAACTCATTCAAGTGCTGCTTTATGCCATCACAGCTCAGCCCAGCCACAAGTTGAAGGCAGCTGTCAAACACACCCACGTCCTGATCTGCTGCAGCCTGAGCGACTTCTAAGGTGTGACAATTCCTCCTCATTAATTTCTGTGAACAGCTAGAGTCAGTCATTACCAGTGGTTTGACTCCCAGTGATTTAGTAAGATGCTGTAGGAAATGTAGGCTGCTATGTCCTCTGTAAGGTGCAATGGGAAAATGAGAAGGGGAGAGAGAGGATCATTTTCACTAATGGGCTTTGCTTTCTCCTGAAGATTGACTCACCTCCTGTCATAGCCACTTCCGTAAGAGAACTGCTGTCGCTGGCTCATGCTCATGTTGGACATTGCTCCAGATGGACTCTGGTTATACATATCTTGTATTCCACTGTTAGGCATTTGTCCAGGGGTCATGAAAGGCTCATTGCTTCCAGGCACTGCAACAGTAAGGGAAATTAAATATATTAATCCAGGTGTTTGAAGATATCTTACTATTAAAAGATGCATTTTAAAATAATGTTCAGATCCCTAACGCTGCAAAGGAGAATTAGCTGGTGTCTGACAAGCTCTCCAGGGTCTGATGAAAATACATGAAGCAGCACCACTACCCAGATGACGGTTATAATATTAAGGAGCTGCAAGTGAGGAAAGTAATCTCATCCTATGGAACTGAGCTCATCAGGCACCAGGCACCTTCTTCCCTACAGTCTTCACAGCTGAAGATTAACTTGCTCCTCAACAATGATAAATATGAATGCAAACATAAGCCTTACACACCAGATGAGGGCACATCTCACAGTTTGCATTACAAAGCTGTCAGAATCAGGCTCTACTTTTTCCCATAAAGCCCTCATACACACATGTATACCATAATTTAGTGATGGAAAGGATACTGTACCCTAATGTACCTTCTTGAGCAGGCATATTCTGTGGGTCCAAGAAAAGGCACATTGACCACTGTTGGTGGCTATAAATCCCCAAGCAAATCACAGAAACACAGAATCACTTGAGTTGGAAGGGACCTTAAAGGTCATCTAGTCCAACCCCCCTGCCATGGGCAGGGACATCCCCCACTAGACCAGGTTGCTTAGGGCCCCATCCAATCTGGACTTGGAACGTCTCCAGGGACAGGGAATCCTCCACCTCTCTGAGCAACCTGTTCCAGTGTTTCACCACCATCATGGTGAAAAACTTCTTCCTTATATCTAACCTAAATTTACCCTCCTTCAGTTTAAAACCGTTACCCCTCATCCTATCACAACAGGCTCTGCTAAAAAGCCTGTCCCCATCCTTATCACAGAATCACAGAATATTAGGGGTTGGAAGGGACCTCAGAGATCACCTAGTTCAAAGCCCCTGCCAGAGCAGGACAACCTAGAGCAGGTCACACAGGAATGCATCCAGGCGGGTTTTGAATGTCTCCAGAGAAGGAGACTCCACAACCTCTCTGGGCAGCCTGTGCCAGTGCTCTGTTCCTCTGACAGTGAAAAAGTTCTTCCTTATGTTCACCCAGAACCTCCTGTGTTCCAGCTTGCACCCGTCCCCCCTTGTCCTATCACTGGACATCACCGAGAACAGCCTCTCTCCATATTCCTGACACTCACCCTATTTATAAACATTAATTCTTACAGGCCCCCTTTAGGTGTTGAAAGGCGTCAATGAGGTCTCCTCGGAGCCTTCTCTTCTCCAGGCTGAACAACCCCAACACTCTCAGGCTTTCCTCGTAAATACAGAGGAGCAAATAGAGCAAAAGACTCTATCCTAGAGCCTGTCATAGTAGATATCGAACAGAGACACTTCTGTTTTGGCAGGATAAATGTGAAATGTATGACAAAGTGCATTAAACCCACTTAATCTCACATGGATACAAAACCTAAAGTGAATCTAAGGCAGAGAGGGTTTTCCCTTTCTCCAACTGTGTCAACAGTCCAGGCAAAAGGATTCAAAGGGAAGGTTTTAAAGAAATCACATCAGATTAACTATCTCTTAAAGCATCTCCACACATCACATATCTTTCTTCCCCTGATTTCTGGACCTTTTCTTCCCATTTCTCCCTTTTGCTCCCTTTTAGTTTACACTTTCTTAATTTCATCTTCTCCATCTGCTCTTTTCGTTGCAGTCACTGTGAGCCCTGCTTGTGTTCCTTCCTCCCACTTTCCTATATAAAAGGCATACAAGACTGATTCATTTTAAGCACATTTTACAATATCCACAAATCCATCTGTAGGTTAAGTGCCCAAAAAGACAAAAGTCAGGTTTGACATTAATTTTATTTTTTGCTTTCTAAAAATAAACAAACTTTGAGTGTATTTATCACCTTTAGTCCAAGTGAGAAAAAAATCAGCTTTCCTATTTTGAAAAATATGTAAACTGAGACAGAGAGCATTACGAGACTTGCTTAGTTCTGTACAGTGAATTCCCAGTTCAGCCTTACTACAACCGGGCATGTTGCTTCACCACTTCACATTTTAACACTGAAGTCCAGCATCTGATTTACATAGTAGCTAACCACCTTCAAGAAGCATATGGTGTTGCATAAAAACCTAACCCTATTAGTTTCTGCCATTTCCTGAAACGTGTTCCTACAAGCATTTTTAGGATTCTGTTAAGTCTAAAATAAACAGTGTGAATCTGAGAGGGGAAAATAAGACCAGACCAGAATGAAACACAGTCGCACTGTATCTCTCCTTTTGCTACAAGGATACCATTGTAAAAGCTCATTCTGACGTACAGAACTTCTTGATTACATAGAAGTAGGGAAGAACATTTAAGATCCCACAAAGAAAATACCTTTTCTCATTCCACCGAAAGGATCTTTATTCGGCTCGTATGGCATCCTTCCCATCATATCTGGCATGTTTATTCCCTGCTGGTACGGTGCATTTGGCGTCATGGAGTTTCGCTTCGGGAATGCTGAATCACTTACATCAGAAAAGGGATCATGCACACTAACTGCGCTGTTTCTAGCAGATGAAAAAAAGGAGGCATTAACATCATCATGCACTCGTAAGAACTGAAAACAGATTGGACTATAACATACCTAAGCCCATGATGCTGTGGCAGTGATCAGTGCAGGATACAACTGAGGAAGATGCAAAAAGCTTTCACAATGGACAATCATTTAAAAATTCTACACGTTTTTTCCCCAAGCTTATCTGGCTACTTACCTTAAAGATCAGGTTTTTTAATCTAATTCAACTGTGCATGTTCCTATTATTCATATGAAAGTCTAAACCCTTCTGAAATTTCAGTAAGCTATTTGCCTCACCGCCCCAAGGCAGTGAGCTCCACAGGTTAATTATATGCTGTGTCAAAACAGTATTACTTTTTATCAGTTTCATATTTATTACCTTTCAAATTTACCGAGCATCCCATTGCTCTCCTACTAGAGGGAAGACTAAATAGCAACACTTGATTTGCCTCCTAAATAGCATTTACTGTTGTGGAGAGGCACTAACCTTTATGGTTGTAGCCAAGCTTTATTTTATTTTCAAGCCCTTAAAAGTTTGGCTTGGAAACTGGAGTTTCCCTAATAGCGATCACATATACTGTTAATGCAAAAGAAAATATTTTACATAGTGCAAGAAAACTCAATCTGAATTACATATTATTAGAAAAGGTTCTTGTTATCCTTTCTTCAGCATTACAGATGAAGAAAAAAAGTACATTAAGTTTGAAGTGATTCTGTACATATTCAGAACTCAGCTACGTTCCTGCTGAATTCAACAACTTTTTTTGCTGGACTTCAGTGGGCTAAGGATCCTTAATGAACAGTGAGAAGGCTTCACTTCAGATTAAACTGGTGTGCGACGTACAGGACACAGAACTGAAAGGGAACTCTTCTCACTTAACCACTGCTATTACATGTGCTTTTCATAATTGGAATTTAAGTAACACCTTAAAACCACACAGATTTTTACCCCGCTGTATTTATTAGAAGAGTACTCTAGAACAATACTTTTTTAATAACAACCTAAGCAAAGCTAAACAAGCTCCTTTATCCTCCTGTTCCCTGCTCACCCCACCAATCTTTCTCTAGAATCCATTCTAGTTTGAATTCCTCTTTCCTGAGCATAAATATCTGGACCTGGATACCAGAGGAAAACAGGGTAAGCAAGGAAAGGAAGATTATGGTTTGAAGTTGGTGCTGCTGGGTTCTACTTTCCACCCCACTCTTCACATTCATGTTCCCCTTTGCACTGGTGCTTGTCTGATCCTTCCCCCGGTGTTTAGAAAGCTAATGCAGCTCTTACTCCTTCCTCTCTTTTGCTCTCTCCTCTCCAAAAAGAAATAATTTTCTGTCCTTTTAAGGCTTTGACTGGTTCACCACAGAAGCAGATGAGTGCCTGAGCAGTTGAGAAAGGGAAAGACTGGCTTAAACTGTTGTAGAACAAAACATGAAGCAAAGCCCTTTCCATACCTGCCACCCTGCATAGGTGTTATCTGTCCATGAGGTGTTGATGCTGGTGTTGGGGGCTTCAAATCACCTGGCACTTCTGTCATGGAATTACTACCAGTGGACTGTGGAGTCTGTGGGCCTTGCAAGGAACCAGAATTAGCTGGGAAATTAAAGAAAAAGAAACATTAAAAGGTAGTAGCTGAATTCCTGTGTAAATCATAATCATCAAGAAACTGGTTCTTTCCCCCATAAGCCTGCTTACACCATGCATCTCAGTACTTTGTAACTTCCCCAAAATCCTCTGAGATGAGGATATGCTGTGCAGTAATAGCCATCATCTTTCCTGGAACCATGAATTTAATCTGCTGCCTGAAGCAACATGAATAGAAATCATTTAGATGAAGGATCATTTAAATCAGAGGTCAGAGACACAAAGTTAATTGTCTATAGTTTACAACAGAGTAAATGAAGGTTGTTCTTTGGCACAGTTTCTTTATATAATCACTATCGCTATAAACACACATTTATAAGGCAAATTTCACCCAGAAGCTTTTCCTCACAAATTTAAACTGCTATATTAATATAAAATCATAATTTCATTTACCACTAAAAGGCAGACATTTCCATGGTAAAACATGGCAAATGATTAGTGGCACACTGCATTCCTATGCCATCTTTGAGACTGCATGGCAAAAGATTGTATTTAAGAAATGCAAAAGGCAATCTGAGATAAGAACAAAGTGATCACTGAAAGAATTTGAACAGGAGGCTGTAGCTAACATTGATAATAAAAATGTAAAAATAGCAACGGACATATTAACAAAATTGTCCATTATTGTAGAGCATATGTAACAAGACCAGGTGAATTCTGCACAGCATCTATTTCATCTGCAAAAACTTCTATGTTGAGACCTCAGAAAGCAACAGAGTACCTGCACTACTGTCCTTCTTAATCATGGTAAATAGCAATATTCTTGATACAACAACGAGTGTTGAAAAGCATGTAATCTTCCATTCCAATGAGACTGAGCAGTACTAAAGGCATTAAATATAAGCTAATGATAAAATACATCCATACCAGTCTTTAAAGTAGACAGTGAAGTGACTATTTTCACATGACTACTGAGGAGAAACACCCTTTCAACCCCCAAGATCTGACATTGTAGTTTTCTGATTTAGAAGGTGGTGAGTTGGAATTAGTAATTATGTGTAAGCCTTGGATCTGATCGACCTTGCAGCACGAATTCTACCTGAGGAGAACCTGTAGGATCAAACCTTTAGATGTGACTGGGAAAAAAATTACAAACAGGAAAAATTCACAGATCTGATAGACTCAGAAAGACATGGATTTGGCTTGACAGGTCCTCTAGAAGGACTAGTGGGGGACGTAACAGTTGGAGGCTGTCTTGGGCATAACGATCATGAAATGATAATAGTTTTCATTCTTGGAGAAGTAAGGAGGGGGGTCAGCAGAATTGCTACCTTTGACTTCCACAACATTCTCACGAAAAAAACTGTCTGCCCAAGCTGTGGATGGATGGATGCTCTGCTGGGTCAAACACTGGCTCGATAGCCAGGCCCAAAGAGTGGTGGTGAATGGAGTTAAATCCAGTTGGCAGTTGGTCACAAGTGGTATTACCCAAAGCTCAGTGTTGGGGCCACTCCTGTACCACAACACCCTCATGCAGCGCTACAGGCTTGGGGAAGAGTGGCTGGAAAGCAGCCTGGCGGAAAAGGACCTGGGGGTGTTGGTTGACAGCCGGCTGAACATGAGCCAGCAGTGTGCTCAGGTGGCCAAGAAGGCCAACAGCATCCTGGCTTGTATCAGAAATAGCGTGGCCAGCAGGACTAGAGAAGTGATTGTCCCCCTGCACTCAGCACTGGTGAGGCTGCACCTGGAATACTGCTTTAAGTTCTGGGCACCTCAATACAAGAAAGACACTGAGGTGCTGGAGCGGGTTCAAAAGGCAACAAGGCTGGTGATGGGTCTGGAAAACAAACCTAGTGAGGAGCGGCTAAGACAACTGGGGCTATTTAGCCTGAAGAAAAGAAGGCTTAGGGGAGACCTTATCGCTCTCTACAACTGCCTGAAAGGAGGCTGTAGAGAGGTGGGAATTGGCCTCTTTTCCCAAATAACAAGCGATAGGACAAGAGGAAATCACCTCGAGTTACATCAGGGGAAGTTTAGGTAGGATATTGGGAAAAATTTCTTTACTGAAAGCGTTGTCAGGCACTGGAACAGGCTGCCCAGGGAAGTGGTTCAATCACTATCCCTGGACATGTTTGAAAGTTGTATAGATATGGTACATAGGGACATGGTTTAGCAGTGGGCTTGGCAGAGCTGGGTTAGTACAGTTAGGTTAATGGTTGGACTCGATGATCTTAAAGGTCTTTTCCAACCTAAACGATTATATGATTCCTTTTTTATGAACTGTCATGTAAGCATTTTATAGTGCCTGACTATCTGCGTTCAACAACCAATTAACAAAACTTTATAAATTACTGTCAGAGGGAAAATTGGAACAAGCAGTATGGGCTTTTCTTCTGTATGTGAAAGAGAGAGTAGTTTATAATTGACTCAGAATCCTGGAACACTCATCATCTTGACAGGCAGAGCTTGTTTTTAACTGAAGAACACCTTCTTTATATGTGTTTCATTTATATCTGTAACACATGTTCCACTATCTGGAAATCGGTCTCAGTAGCAAGTGCATATGTAAAATCCACATTGTTTAGACCACATTGTTCTCATCCTCAGCTTTCTGAAGTATGTTTAGATTATGTTCACATAGTAATGAGGTTCAAAAAATGTTTAAGAAAAGCTCTTTGATTGCATTAATACAGTAACAACAACATTTGCAACAACTAATGCTACAGTTGACTGAAGGCTTTAGTGCTATAATAAAACAAATCCATATGATAATAATAAAAAATAATCATATTCACATAAAATGAGCCCTTTGTATATATGACCCGAGTGAGCCAGGATTACTCTTCTGCCCTTGAGCTTTCCACACAATTCTAGATTACTTCTAAAAAGCTTGAAAACATCTCTGAGTTAAGCCACACCTTGTTACACGCCATCTTGTTATATTAGAACCATGTAAATGAACATCTTAGTGAACCCATATATTTACTGTAAAATATTATATTGCCTAACCCTGCATATTTCTCTTATGGTGGGCCATTAAGCAGCAATTAAGTTCTTCCCTATCCTACCTGAAGAAGAACTTCAAATTCATATCTAAAATAAACCTAAAGAAAACAAGTAAAATATTTTTTCAGTATTTATGGGCTGCTTGAATATCTTTATTATGATTAACAATGTGTTTTATATAATCTTCCTAGGCAAGGAAAGGTATAAAAGCAAAAAGAAGATATCCAACTGAGAAGCTACAAGTCAAATTTCTATCTGGTCAGTCATAGTTATAGGGTTGGTTATTTTTCTCCTGCCTCCTTCTAAATGACTGGTTATAAATACCTGAAAAAATGGAAGGCAAATGGTATCATGGGAAGTGCAAAATTTCTGGTAGTGCTTTGTTAATACAACTATCTCTTGACCTCCATTGGGTCAGGGACACTTCTACAGAACAGGGACTGCAACTGTTTCAATCTCTGGTTAGGTCATCAGTTACCAAGACGATGCCAAGTGTGGATATGACCTACAAGCAACTGCAAAGACAATTATTTCTATGTCAAACACTCACAGGCCGCTGAATAGTTCATCTATATCTCAGTAATAGCACCAACATAAACAGCACATTACCTGAGAAAGAATAAGGTAAGTATGTACTCTTAATGGTTACTGTTGGTAGTGCAGGTACAATTTTTAAAGAAATTAACTTTTTCTTGTAGGATGTAATTTTCAGTACCTTTGCCAAGCTTCAGCCAATCATCAGGAAGTCATCCTGATGGATATTCCCCTCAAGCTGATTTTGTTTCGGAAATTTTCAGTTGTAACTGGTCAGCTTTTTCTAAGAATATGCCTTTGTAAATATATGGTCCTCTTCTGTTGTCCCCAAAAAAGAAATATTTTTCTGTGAGTTTTCCAAGTCAAGTACATATTTGGTCACTTTTTCCACACACCGCACCAGTGATCCCTCCATTGTTTGGAGAAGAGACTTGGTGGTAAAGTTGGGGACGTGCCTGTTACAGGGAAAGTACTCTTGCTGTTCCAGTGTTTATTCTAATTTGATCAAATAAATTTGTGAAAAATACCTGTTTATATGTACAGATCATTAACTTGCTATACATTCACTGCTTGGTTTCCTGAAGCTCCTGTTTGTACTTATTTCAGGCTGGGGGTCAGCGGGACTCTCACTGGAATTCAGTCCCTGTGTTGATCTGGGCAGTCTTGAATGTAGAGCTGAGCATGAGAACCTACAGCTGGGAAGCCACCCTGCACGAGCTCTCATGGTTACAACTGGAGGTTGGTAAGCAAAGTCAGGGTAATAGGGTTTCTAATCACCAAGAGAAAAGGAGGAGAATGACAAGGGGACTGGGAACCTGGAAAGGAGATACAGATGCTGCTGAGATCAAATTAGACTTCGGTAGGTCTGAAGTTGCATGGAAAAGGTACCATACAACAGGGAGCACCAAGGGAGCCCAGAAAATAAACCTAATGAGAGTTAAAGTACAGGGAAAGAACTGTAAGTGGCTGGATAAAGAGAAAAATTCTGAGTTCAATACTGAGAAGAGTCCAATGCTGGGCGTGTGAGTGAAAATTTGCACAGAGGTTCTTAGATGTGTGTTCCTTTTCTGAGAGAGTCTGTTTAGAGACGCTGTTTTCCAGCTGGGCAGAACATGTAGGGCAACAGATGGGATCATATAAAGGGCTATACATGGCAGAACTTGGAAAACTGGCACCCAGAATCAGGGGATACTCCTGCTGTAAATTTTGTGGTAGCCCAGTTCTTCTGCTGTAGAATGGGAATCATACTGCTTTTCCTCTCAGATGGGTATTGCAAAGGCTGACCAATACTTTTTAAAGCCCTTAAATACAGTTGTAATGAAGACAAGAAAAAAACAAGGAGTAAATTTATAACTCTGTATTTGAGTCTGGTTGAAAACTGTGGCACAAGTACAGGCTGTCTACGGAAAAGTGAGGGCAACACAAAATACTGAACAGATCCTCATTCCCTGAGCACTGTTTACTCTGTGCACTGAATGACACAGATATTTAACAGAAAAAAATTCAATGTGACCGAGTAATTGAGAGTGTATTGAACTGTATATGCACAAGGAAATGTAAGCAAGGTTGCAAAGATTGTATTTCACTTTTGGTGTTTCCTAACTTTTGAGCACTTCACTTTGCATCAAAGCAATATACTTCAAACAGTTTTTGGATATAGCATGTGCATACACAGGTGCACGCATGCACACACATTAAATGCAGACTAGGTACATTCTTTCACACATACATTTTACACACATTGCTACTAGCAATGTTTTCTAGTTAAAGAATATGAAAACAACCCTCGTCTCTGTAAGAAAGTACTATATTACTTCTTCGTGTTTCACCTTAAATTTTACATTTGCTAAGCTGCTCTCTGAAATTTTTACATCTATCCCTGCAGAGTTTTTATTTTGGTAGCTGTTTAATTTTGATTGTGGACATCCTGAAACAGAAACTGTTTCTTCATAAGCTTCATTAATAAACAGAGAACTAAGAAGGAAGACAAACAACAATGTTCTTTTAGAACAGGTAATCTCTGCTTAAATGATCCTGCAGCTGACTTGAGGATGTCTAGGAAAAAACCTGTGTGTACATAGCTACTTGAACTCTTCATCTCACATCCACAGCGAAGCAACATTTGTCTTTCAAGTGTCATAACAGATTTGTAAGAATATGCTTTTGAAAATATAAAATCCACCCAGAATGAAATAAAATTTAACATCTTTGTCAGTGAGAAGGTGAGCTCGTACAAACTCTTCCACAGCTCAGTCACTGGCATGCGTTATTCTCGGCAGCATGGAATTACAGCACCAGCATGGCTTTTTCCTTGCAAAGCCTGCATGGCTTTCAGGAAAGACCCTTTATTTATCAGAACCGAAATATGCAGTTAAAAAAAATAAATTAGAATCTTTCTCTTGCCAGGAATTTTTTCCCTTCAGGAAAAAAAAAAAAAAAAAGAAGAAGAATGCAACCTCTTGAAACTCCATTAATATAAGGCCTGACATGCTCTCTAGGATATCCCTACCTTTTGCCAGAAGCTACAAACATATACTCTAAAGTAAACAATGGAAAGGTTACTGAAGGTTAAGTACATTCACATACTTCAGAGTGAACAGCCAGCTGCCACGCTGGGAAGATAATTTACACAGCATGCGCCCAGTGCCCCAGTTAGGCTGGGCTGGGGGCCACTGGCTGTGGCAGGGCCCCGCGGGCGGGGGCGGATGCAAGCATGGGAGCACCTCTGTCTATCCCCCCGTCCACCCCTCCCAACCCCTCGCCCATCCATCTTCCGCGGGGATTCCCTGGCTGGCCTCATGACACCCTCCATGACATCACCTGCCTGCTAATAATAGCACTTCAGTCAGCCACCTGCCAGCAGAGACGGATGGGTTTGGTTACAGACGCACTCACTGAATGGCTGTGTCGTGCAGTGTTGTGTCGCGTCCCACCCGCCATCCCCCTCCCCAAGTCTTGCTTTGCTGCTGCCAAGGAAACGCAGGGAACAACACTCTTGGCGAGCTCTTGCTCCTGCTTTCCAACACAGGCACAGGATTTTCCAGGTTTGCTGTCACGAAATCTCTGTTGAGATCAGGGCCAGCTGCTGAGTCTTACTCAGGAGCATCCTTGGCTGTATCACTGTGGCCATCCTTGTCATTTGGTACAGGATAAATGCTCAGTGTGTCACTTTGAGAGCCATGCACACATTATTACATACTGCAGCTAAGAATTTACAGTGCCAGAATACAGCAATGGAAAATAACTCCTTCACGCTTATGCTCTTCTGAAATTTCCTCTCCAGCACCCATTAGTGCTTAGCACAACGGTCTCCAGAATTATTTTTAGTTTAGGACTTGCCACATTATTTGTGCATATTTTGGTCAAAACTAGTAAACACGCATGACAAAAAGAGTGTTTGGTCTTTGCACCCACTTGTGGAAAGCACTGGAGACCCAGAAGGATGCTTACAAAGACCTCCAATCCCTTTCTCTTATCAAGGATTTTCTATGCAGCAGAAGAGCAGTCGACAGTTGACACGGACTGCAGCATGGACCCAACGACCAGGATATAAGGCCGACAAGGGTCCTCTAATAGCTAGCCTGTCATTAGGCATCTGCTGCTGGTCTTTACTGCTGATGGCATTACCTGACCCAGACAGATTCAACCTGTGATACAATGGCCTCAGCCTACTATAAGCGTGTGTCCAGCTTGCGCAGCCTCAGAGCACTGCAAGCCACACTAAAACACATTCAGGCCCCCACATCTCCCTGGGAGTTTTATTAAAGAACAGAAGAGGCTCTGACAGCAGTATGAAGCCAGAACACATTAGAGGAGGCAGGTAATCCCACTCCTAACATCTTGGCTACTGTGCAAATCTCTGCTGAACAAAGCCAACCACCCTGCTGCTTTGCTGCTCTACTCTCATTTCTTTTTCAACTTTTGATAATTGTTGACACCATCCTGAACTGCACTGTACACAGCATTGAATTATTAACTACTTTACATACCATTTACCTTATTAATGATGTTGTAAAAAACCTGAAGTGATGGGTGAATCCCAAATACAGTGCTACAAGCTAATGGATCCAGATCACTGCCTTGCAGTCCCCGAGATTTGACTTACACATCGCACCTTTTCCCTGGCCTGGTTCTTCTATGGGAATCTCCTCATTATGGTTGTGGCACGGTGTTTCCTACCGTTCCCTCTATGATTGCATTCTAAAGGTTGTCTGTGAGGCAGTCACATAATCACCCCTTGGATGCGGGACATCTGTAACAAGGTGTGTAACATCTACCTGGGAGCTACATCTACACAAGAACGGAATTCTCTGTACCAAGAAGGCTGCCAGTCCCTATATATTCTTATATATATTCCCTATATACTCTTATGAGCAATTGAAATATGTTGTTTTAAAAGTTTTATGAACATGAGCTGATTTTTAAACTCTCATGACCCTGATTTCATAGCATCAGCTGGTTAGAATTGGAAAAAATACAAACCCTCCTCTTTGAGAAAAATCCTTCTGCTTTTTTATCAGAATTAATTTCAGCCCTAATACTCTAACTAGTTCTCTGCAAATGGGTTTGGCTTCAAAGTGGCTCTGCCTGCACTGAGCTAACTGCACAACAGAGGCTAATGGTTAAAGCAAGGACCTTTGGAGGCCACTGTTGCTTGTATTGAGCTCCTGTTCCCACTGAATGCAAAAGAGTAGCAGATTATCTAAGGTACATCCACAACTCTACTTCTTTTGTGCAGTTAAAATGTTAATGTTGGCATATACTAGAGGAAAAGGAGCAAGAAAAAAAGCTAACTATTAACGAGAATAGGCTTGTACTCTCTGCAGCATCTATACCTCAGCGGGATTTCATGTACTAAAGCTGATACACACTGGGAAAGCCTTTCTCCATACAGAAGTGCATCCATTCAGTGACACGAGCTTTTCTCACCAACAAAACAAACCTTGAGATCTTTGCTTGCTTCCCCCTCTTCTGTCTCTATGTCCTGCTGTGGTTTTATTTTAGAAAAATTGTTTCAGTTCTCCTCATAGACAGCTTGCTTGTATGTTATGATAAATTTAAACTTGGACTCTGTCATTTTCATCTGTAGCGTCATGATGCAAAAGGACCCACTAAAAGTGGTACGTCTGACTAAAAGTGGTACGTTTGTTCAGCTTTATGTATTTAAATAATGATTATTCAACTCAAAATTCAGACAATTTATGGTGATCATCCCCAAAATACTGAGAGCAATGTTGGAGGGGGAGAGGTAAACGAGGAGAAAGCAAAGCAAAATACTCTTTCATTTTTCGTATTGCTGTTTAGTTTTAGAAACAGATGAATTTCCTCTTCATCTTCCTTAACAAGTCTAACAGTTTCAGTTCCCCTTACCAGCCTTCTCAGGAGGTGACAGGCACATACAACATCTTTTTTTTTTTTTTTTTTTTTTTTTCAGTGGGGCACATTCAAAACAGTTTATCCTNAGTGGTGCACATTCAAGACAGTCTATGCTCATTTCAGATAGATAAACATTTGGACTATAGGCTTCACTTCTAGTACCAAGTATTTTTCCTCATCTTCTAAACTTGCCTTGAAAAGTAACCTTATTATCTTTATTAAATAATCAGAGTTGGGGTACCTAATAACCCAAGGTGTTAACAAGGTGGAGGAAGTATTTATGGTACTACACAAAGAGATGTACCTCGGAAGATTTTAATGAAACACTCTCCAAAATCCTTACACTGAATACATCAGGCTGAAAAAGATTTAAGCCTTATCACCTTCATCTTTTTCTGTACTGACAAAGTGCTATCATAACACATGACCTTGTAAAAGCTAGAACTGTATTATATGATTATGAAGGCCTTTGCAATTTTCTGGCATCCATGATAGGAATTCTCAAACTGGAGCCATGCAGCCTGCAAACTGCCTGGAGAGATTGCTATGTCCCTGACTCGCCACTTCCCATTTTTAAACTGTGAATTGCACTAACAGAAGTGAAGGTATTTAATACTTTCCTATTTAATACTGCTTTCTAATGTAGGAAACTGCTGTAAATGTTCCAGGAATTACATTCTCCTGACAATAAAAGAAGGTGGCCTGCCTAACAGTAACTGTGAAGGTAAGAATTAACAAAATTATTTCGTTGGTCAGAAAATCCAGCAAATCAAAGGAAATATTTTCCTATGTTATGACTGAAGAATTTCCCTGCCTTCAATATCACTTGTGACTATCTAATCTTCAGAGTCTTAAGCTGAATTAATTTAGAAAGGAAACAGCATAGTTTCTAACACACACTGTACGTTCAAAAAGAACAGCCAAAATCAAGCATTTCCACTTCAAATTTTTCAGATGAGAAGACAGAGACAGTGATACTCACAACTTATCTGACATACAGGATTAGCAACAAAAACAGAGAGCGTGCCTCCAAACTATGAGGTCTGGCAGTGGGGATACACCATAGTCCCAACTCTCTCCATCTGCCACACATTCAACACGAGCTGCATCAGAGCAACCACCTGAGACCCACCGATCAGTCCAGCACCTGCCATCCTGACTCCAACTGAAGATTTACTGACCAATAGTTGTGTTGAAAATGCACCTTCAGGGTCATAGCAAGGGAAGTGCATGTACCAGAATCTGGTCTTTAGACAAATGGATGATCCTTTTAGTACTGCCTCACGTCTTACAGTGCAAGCACATCTGTGCAGAATACTATTTTTTTTTACTATGCCGACGTAACTCTAAATATTAAGGGTATGCTGCTGCACACATCTGGTATGTTAAGAGTGAGCAGTGCCAAACTGGACACATGACTGCGGATGGCCCTCCAGAGTTAAACCTGACTTAACTGAGGAGCTAGCTCCAAGTTTGAAAACAAAATGCCAACAACATACTTATCCTTGTTGTCTGTCCAGCAATAGCAAGACATGCTTCTAAATATATAAACTGCAACCTAGTATCTTTTGCATTCAAAAAAAATGGTTGTGTAAGAGGCTGCAGTTTTTTTGACTTACCAGGAGATGGCGGCTGAATCTTAGGTTGTTTCTTAGTATCTCCAGTGCTGAAGACTTCTGGAGGGGGCTCCTCCCCTCGCTCAATCTTGCACTCGAAGGCAAACAGGTACTGAATGTATTGTTTTTTCAGGGAGCTGGCTGCGCTGCTCGAAGTGCCAACGTTCAAAGTGGTGGCCAGCTCACGCCACTTCTTGTTTTTATTAACCTAGCAAAATAAATGGCAGAATCACTGGTTTGCAGCAAAGTGGTTTGCTTAAGTCAGGAGACAAAAAAACAGGGGGGGGAAAAGCAAAAAAAAATCACTTAATGTCTTGGTTAGCTTTTTTTTATTTTCCTCTTTTAACTAATGCCCATTACTCCCACACAGAGTAATGCACAGACAGCATTTACAGTTATAAAACCATTAAAGGAACCTGCTGATAGCTACATAAAAAGCTTTGCTTGTGGAGTCTTCTGCATGGTGCATCTTTTAAATGCCTCGCACTCTTCCAGAGCCTATGCTCTTCAGTTAGCAATCCATCTCCAAGCAAATGCACGCTCATTCTCCCTCTCTGACGCCCACCCCCACCCACTCCATTCTAATTAAAAAGCAGCTTCTAAAAACTAATTTAGAAAGCAATAACAATGTTATTCGGCAGTTTAAGTGTTTGAGCATTGATAGGAAAAAGAAATTTTTCTCCAGAATAGCCACCAGCTGTCGAACAGTTCTGCCTGTAATTCCTGGTTCAAGTCCTTTTACTTCAGGGTGTCTTGCAGGGACAGATCAATGATCCTCTGGCTAGATGAGAGGCAGAGTGACGCGAGGCCCCTTAATTAATTAAGGCAGACTTCAAACACGCAGGGCTAGTTCAGCAATACTCTGTATTACAGTGCTGACTGCACAACTCCGCTGCAAGTCTTGTCTGCAGCGTAAGGCTGAGAATATTGAAAGACTCTGTTCATGAGTTCCTCAAACGCTGCTGATCTGTAATAACAGTGAAGTTCACTTGTCACCCTGGATGATGCCACCGGCTTGCTCGGCTGTCCCACACGCAGCAGCCAGTATTTTTGCGGGATGCCCTGGAGTTCATTCAAACACTTCTGCAATCACAAGGTATGATCCAGGGAGGGGAGGCAGCACTGAAATAATCAATGAGTATCTCAGCTTTTGTCGAGAAGAATCCTGATTCTTGTGTGCCATGATGAGGCTACATGCCCCAAGATTTTGATGACTCCAACTTGTATAGCTACAACAGTTATTATTATCCATGCTGTTCCTAAGCCTGCATGCCAACGAAGGAAACATTTCTTGCATTTCTCTCAGTGTTTAATAACACCGCAACTGCTGCCAGTCAGCAAAGATCTTTTGGGGACAGCATTAATAGCAAGCAGGTTGGCATGGCTATGCAAAGTGTTTTTATTTCTCTGGTATGTCCTGCAAGAACCCAGGAGTTAAAGGAGATGAGATTTTCACAAACTGCCCCTGTCAAGGCTTGAAATCCAGTTACACAGCCTTTTGTGCCTACTGACTTACAGCTAAGTGGTGCATAACGAACACACTGCATAATGCAAACAGAAACATTCATGCCTAAATGCCCAGCATATTGGCATTTAAAAGAAGACTGCCAACAGCTAGTCTGTTTGGTCTGTTCATATTGGGACCCTACCGATTGCAACTATTCAGACAGAATATGCACTGCTGCTGCGCAGCTCCACTCCCTGTCACTCTCCGGGTAGAACCACCAGACGTGGAGTGCTGCAATTGCAGCAACAGCTTTTTAGGAGAGCATCCCACAGGTGCACTTAAATAAACCTCAGTAAGTAAAGTTCTGCACCTCTCAGTAGCCCCAAACAGATAAAAACAATGTGATGATTCTTGTGGGCACACCAGGAAAACCAGGAGCCTTTATCTTCAGTGTCAATTTTTACCAGTACCAAAGCACACTAATTTGTAACTCAAGCTCTTTCAAAAATCAGTCTTGGTGAACAGCATCTATTCTTTGGCAATGTGTAACGTCTGTCATAGCAAATCAACACTGAGTGTCCCATTTGCCCCACATCTTGCTTAGTTTTTGATGCTAAGAGTCATACTATGGGCACAATCATGCTGTACGAAGCAGAGCAGGTGCATGATACAATTTACCTGTAATAAAGTTTCTGAGCTAAAAGTAATCAAATCTTTATGATGCTAGGCGGCACGAGCTGATCACTAAAAATGCCAGGATAAAATCTCTTACCCATATACAGCTTGTAACAACTGGCAAGGTGAACTATATTAGGTTTCTCTGCCTTCCTTTAATAACAGAAATAGCTGAAATCTCTGGACTTGGAGGGCCAATGATCTAATTCAGCAGTAAAATCCAATGTTGTGGGGTGTACTATTCAAAACAGCACTGAAAATAGTACTAATGGATGTTGGACATTTCTTTCTTTAACTAACCACATAGATTATGAAAATGTGCTCTCTGAGGATCCAATTGCCATATTTTTGAGTTCAGATTTTGTAAGTAGTGTAAAATTACATCTATTTAAATATTAAGTATCACCTATTTTATATGAAATATTGCAAATACATATCTATCTACATAGTTATAGTTAAGACCTCATCTTGCAAAGTACTGAACATCCACGAACATTCTTAAAACCACAGAAATTATGGGTCTCAGCACTTCACAGAAGCTTCTAACACCTAGCCAGAGTGATCCCCTAGATGGAAGGGATGCTTTGTAAAAGCATCAGGCAAGGACAGATGACTTTGAATACCAAATCTAAGGCTACAAATACTGACCATTTTCTCCTGCTCTCCTGTTTGATGGTGCTACATAATGAAACATTTAGTTTTGCTCTGTGGTGATCAGTCTTATGGAACTCACAAGTAATTCTCCAAACATCCCTTTGCAAAACTTCCAGGTAACTGGTGAGAACACAAACCAAACCTTCTCCCTCCCATCTGACTTTTTTATTCCCAGCTCTTCCTGCTTCCATTTTCCTTCATCTCAATTAAGTAATTCACCTTTTCATTGTAATCATTATGTTTGTAAGGCAACTCAAAATATCCTGTAAGCATTTTCCAAACACAGGGAAAACAAAGCCCATGTCTAAGAAACAAATGTACTGTACACAGACACTCAGAGATGAAAGCTTTGGGATGAAGGACTGTGTTTCAAGAAAACATCTGCCACTTCTCTGGAGAGATTAATTGATTTCTCCTAGAGACAGTATCCCTATCTAAGAAGGATGGATTTCAAAATCTACTCCTTGCAGCCCTACGTATGTTTCTTACTCGTAACTTTGATCCAATGTCCTTTCCCTCTTCTCTTAATGGCAACACTGGATTCCCCTGAACAGATAACAATTTCATCGGTCGGTGGTCCTGCAATGGTCAATTTTGATTCAAACTGTAGAGTTTTAGGGCAATTATGCAGCCAAAATGAACTCCAGACAAATATTAAAGGACAAAACTATTATCTTCAACAATGTTGTCAGGGCTGAAAATGTAATGGTGTAACCAGGAGGAAATACTCTAGAAAAAAACGTGTATCACCTTTTCAAAAGGTTCACTTTCAAGCACTTCTCACCTGTGCTAAACCTCCAATCTCCTTGACGCAGACATAGAGTCTGAACAGGTCCAGGGGCTTCTTGCCCACAGCTGGCAGACTGGCCACGGGTGTGCCCCTCTCCTCCATGAATGTGAGGTATCGATCTACCCACATCTTGCGCTCCGGTTCATTTCCTAGTTCATAGACTTTAGTGATCTTCTCTCCAGTTGTGGTAGAGGAACTTGATTTCTAAATCGTAAGAAGAAAAAAAAGAGTTGGGGGAAGGGTGGGAGGGGGAGGGAAAAGAAAGTAAGAAACTCACAACATTGAAAAAGAGAAGATGTCAAACAAACTAAAGCTATCACACAACAGTCAGGAATGAAGGCTACTAGTTCAGGCACAAACAGTACATTCTGTCCATATACAGAAAATTCAGCTTTTTAAATACAGGGCCCAAACTCCCCATTTTCCTATTTCTTTCACTGATCTGAACTTTGGATCCCAGAAGGCAAGTTTTGGTTGTTGCCTCATGTAATTTTAAGAAGAGGTAGCTCTCACACAGTGCTTCTTATCCACTTATCTCAAAGTGCTTTGCAAGCAATAATTTAAAAACCAATTTGTCCCACACAAGTTTACACACTCCTAAAACCAAATCAAATCATCCCTCTCCTCTTTGCCCCCAAAAGGGGCTAGAAAACCTGAAAGCGTTCTTCCAGAACAGGCACTGCATGAAAGTAGCCTGAAGCGTGAATCATGGCAAACTAGCACACCGAAGAGTAGTTCTCTCTTTAGAGAGTCACAAATGTTTATGCTTTATCACTTCTTCACACTACTGCTGGCCAAAAAGCAAGGTGAGCAAGAGTGCCTACAATACAAGGAGATTGGTGGCAATACTCTTTGGGAACTGCCAATTAGCTGCCTGAGCCAATAATGCTTATGAGTAGCCACTACTCTCCTCCTTTGAAAGAGGACAGAAGTTAGCCATCTCACATGCCCTGCCTTGTGAAGATAATGTGTATTAGGACCTGAGGAAAAGCAGAGACACATAACGATCAGAGCTGAACCACCACCAGGAAAAGCAAAAGAGGCGGAAAGAGCAGAATTCTTTCTCATGTGGCAGAAATGCAGGAGTGAACCCGTGTTCCTGCTGCTATTTGGGCTTTACAGGTAACGAAAGCTCATGTTATCCTGATGCCCTTTTCTTCTTTACATGGAGACGGTAGAAAGCACTGAGGCTGCTACACAAGTTATAACTTCTCGCCATCTTTTCTGTGCAATATAACCCTGTGAGTTGGGCTCTGTGCCACATATGGATGGACTACATCCTATCTGAGCTGCCTCCCACCTGACAGCAGAGCAGGGCTGCTGCTACTGCAGGAAAACCCTCCTGCTTGAGTTCGGCAGTGGAAGACAGGAGTGGTTCAGAATTAAACACAAGAGAAAAAGATTGATAGAGAGCTTTGGGAAAGGAGCCAAATATATGAAGGGAAACATATCTTTTATGTCTGTACAGTAAAATCCTGAACTTCATTGTTGATTGCAGCAGACACTTCTTTAAACTCATCTTGTCAATCACTCTTTCACTCCTTTTCCCTTACTTTCACCAGGAGACAGCACTATTCTGAAGTAAATGGGAACTTCTTCTCTACAGAAGACTCTAGCTGTACCTCATGGATGCTACAGAACAACCCGCTTCATCCATGTCCCCACACAGTGCTGGTGAGGACTGGCACTCAAGACCACAAAAGATGCAGTGGGGTAGCATCCAACTGCCAATAATTTTAAAAGCATTGCCACCATTCATCTTGCATGTTAGCCTGAGCCTGGAAAATATGACAGGCTCTGTATCTCTCTCCAGCCACTAGTTGAAACTTGGCAACGCTGGAGGAAAGCCAGGAGAAAAGAGATGTGAAGCCAAGGGGGGTGACCCAGCAGTTCCATGAGCCATTGCTGTTTTTTCCAGTGAATGGATATTCATTTTAATTAAATAAAAAGCTTCCTGTAAAGTTTTCTGCCTTGCTTCCTGATACTGTAACTTCTTCACAGCAGTCCTTCCTACAGACAGATTCCATTACCTTTCTTATTTAGAAATGAGCTGCACTCCTGAATTTACTTGAGCCAGATTCAGTTGTTACAGCTCCTGCTGAAGTCTGAGTCAAGGAGAATTTGTTATACTAATGCTAAGTGGCTGGCAGTAAAGTACTTTGACATGAGTCCTGCAGATTATGCAATGAAAGCACAAACTGATCCTGTAATTGCAACCAGTTTACTCAAAGCATCACTTGCTATGTATCTGAGTGTTCTAGACAATCAGTTTAACTCTTTTTAACAAATATATTTTGTCAGAGATTATTTTGGGGAGTGGGTGGAAAGAAAGAAGTAGGCAAGTCATGTTGATACTGATTTGATTTTATAGTGAGAACAGATATGTGATCAGATAGACTCGAACAGCTGAATAAACTGGAGCTACTCCACTATCAACCGCAGTAAGAACAAAGTTACTCTACTGCTCATCAGCATTAATTTTAATCTGATGCTTATGATGCCACAAAATGAAGGCGGGAAATTTCAGCTTTCACTCAGCAAATTTTCTATGTGCCTATATTCTAACATATGAGGCAACAAAGTAGCTTCTATTACACTTTTATGGTAGTTCATGATTGAGAATGTCCAGATTTACCAGTTTTACATTTTCATTTTTATATTGTAAGATTCTCCTTTCCAAATCAGATTCAGAGCAGAATGGGAGCCAGTTAAGAATTTTTTATTCTGGGTTTTTCTACTATACATCTCAAATGATGCTGCTTTTCAGCAGTGTGGCAGCAGGTTCTGAAATGACAGTATAATCTGAAAACTTTTCACAGCTTACAGAAGGTAAGAAGTGTTTCTTACTGTGTGAGCTTTCAGGTTGTCATGCTTTGTAAAACAGGTGCAATTTTCTTCTAAAATGAAATGTTAACTTTAGAAGAATGCACTGGAAGGAAGAATGTTATACCTCAAGAGTAAAGATCTTTTTTCTCTTCTCTTCTCTACTTTTATAAATGTAAACATATAAAAATGACAGATGTGTTCAAGCTAGTCTACACACAAACAAACTTCAGTTCCACGTGGGCAGGTTCAGCTGGAAGCCTAAATTTGCCTATAGGTTAACCCTCAGAAAACAAGAGTTTATTCCAAAATGATCCTATTAGCAGATTGTTAACTAAGATGAGCACATGCCAGGCAATGCTGGAATAATACAGATCATGAGGTTTTTATTCTGTTAAGTCTGTTGATAATTTTGGTGATAAAAGAATACTAGTGCAAGCCTGTGGCACATACCTTTACTGATTTAGTTGTATTCTACTCTGTCCTCAATCCTCAACACTCTTCTACATGATACAACTGGCCATGTTTAAATGGGTGATTTAAAAATACCCACCAGAGTATGTGGATACCAAAGCCAATTCCCATATTAAATCTGTCAGACCCCATACTTTATCTTCAATACACCTACCACCTATTAAAAAACTGTATATACACAGACTCTTGTATGGTGAGTCTGCAGAATCCTTCAGAGCAACACAAATTTCTGTAGGAGTTCTTTTCACATTAAGGCAGTGGGTAGTTGTTTCTCTAGGCATCTTTTTAGCATTTGTATTTATAGAACTACTTACCATTCACACTTACTACACAGACCTGTTTTACTAGAGAACAGATTACGCATACACAGGCAATAAAAACTGCTGAAGTCCAATTTGGCAGAGGCTTTTGCAAGACACAACCCTCTGTCAAGATTTCCTCCTGAAGGACTCTGCAGACCCCTCACAGCTAGCACCATGGGTATATTCATTGTCATGTTCATGGGTACCTATGGACAGTGTACAGCATTTTATGGGTTTTTCATAACCTACTGTTTTATTCATGTTGCAGCGACCCTGCATAGTTCACACTCACACTTGAAATGTCTCTTTTAAAGAATTTTAAAGCCACCTTGCCACTGTCAGGGATGCACACTATATGCAAAATTAGCATAGCCGAAGTGTCCTTTTACTGATGTACCTGAAGAGTCCTCAAAACATAATAGTCAACAATTCCTTTTCCATATTTTCACTTCCATATAAAACTGCTGAAAGAGTGGATCCACTTAGTAGGATCACAGGGATACTGTGAAGTGAATCACAGACCATTCACCCTTGCTTTTATTCTCTGCTGGAATGGAGAAGTTGTAGCACATGAATTAGCTTTGGGATTTAATGAACAAATTCAGGCTGTTTTCAAGTGTAACGAAATGCCTGCAATCAATCGTTCCAGTCTGTGTCAGGCTGCTGTTGAAGTCAATGAAGTTATCCAATACACTGGCCTTCACAGGTAAAAAGGGATCAGCTAATCTACAGCACTTACTTTTCTATCATTCCAAAGCACTGTATTTATCCCTATCTGTATACCAAGAACCTAGCTGATGCTAAAGATGCAGCAGCATTTGGACAGAAGGGCATTCAGAAAAAACTGAAAGCACAAACTTTCTCTGTTTACTGTTTCCAATGTTGTACTTTGGCCTATTTACATGGGAAAAGCTCCACATATGTTTACTCTAGGATTTGTTACGAAGTTTGTGCAATGAGCTCTGGAATGCATTATCATTTGGTAGTCTTGTAGAGGAAGAACTCGATGTGTTAGACAGTTTGTGCAATAACTCTCTTGTTTTCCTCTGGGAAACGGCCCAAACAAGCAATACCCAGAACATTAGTTCAAAGAAAACTAACGGAGTTTTTGGTAACACGCTTTCAGAAATGCTGTTAAGAAAAAGATGAGACTTTGTGGGAACAAGAAACACCAGCTGCCTTCTGAGATTCAAAGTCGCTGCCAAATAAACATTGAAACATCAAGGTGGTGCATTTCATGCCATGCTGCCCCTTTGCTCAGGGGATTCACTAGATGTTTGATTTTTGGATGGGTAGATCTTTTTCCCTCCAATTGGCCTTCCTCTGTTTGCCCTGAGATGTATTCAACGTATCACTTTGTGGAAATTAAGTTGTTATCAAAGAATTGTTGCTAATTTAAGTGCACATTAACATTGGGAAAAAACCACATTTCTGACAAGAATATATTTCAGTATTTGTCTACAGAGAAATTACGATCATTATTACTTTTGGTAAAAAGAAAGAAAAGAGGAACAATATATATTTTTCTAATTCAAAAAAACAAAGCAAAAATGACCAAGCAGACATTCACTCCCCATAGGCTGTATCAGGTTATCTCTGCATTCTCTTTTCTACATATTTATATACATTTTCTGTGTGTATATACATAGGTATGTACATGATGAAATTTATTTTTAGCTCCATACCTCTCTCTCAGGTTTTCCGTTACAACCTGTATCAGAATCACTAAACATTATTCATCTAAAAAATAGCTTTCTAAAAACGTAGATTCATCAGGCTTTTTAATACCCACAATCTGGGTTATTTCAAAATAGCGCTGAATGAAGCAAATCAGAAACAATTTTGTTTTAGACTGTGCCCTGATAGCCTAATGATTGTATTTCCAAATACGCAATTCAAAATTAAAAATGTTTCAAAAATATACATGGCAGCTTTTTCATGGTGCTGAGCCTACAATTTACACTTTGATGGATATTAGTTTCAATAGGGGAGATTTCTCATTTTGTTTTGTTTTGTTTTTTTTTTATGTAAATAATCCTAGCAAAGACAAGTGCAGCAACCAGAGTGAAGTCAGTTGTGTGAAGGAGTTTGGGCCCAGAAACAGAAATGGAATTGTCCTTAACAACACAGTCGGCATGCTTGGAAGCTGATGCATTACAGGAAGGATGTTTTCTTCACAACAACCGCTGTATTACCAGACAGCACACTTGCATGATGCACGCAATTTTACTCTTTCTTATTTCAAAGTACTGTTGGGACAAATTTTGCCCTTGGATGAACATGCTCAGGCCCCACTGAAGCCAGGCAGTGGAACTTACAGTCATGTGTCCCAGAGCAGAATTTGTACCCAGTGTTATAAAGAAAGAAAACTGTTTAGTGGATAAATAATGAAGAAAAGGAATTTACAAAACAAACAAGCAAGCATTAAAATATAATTAATTACAAAAAAATAAACAAAAACCAAAAAAACCAGAGCCACTTACAGGGCTTGATGGAGTCTTTGGCCAGCCTGGGCTGCTAATGCTATCACTTTCATCTCCATGAAATGAGGAGATGCTAGCAGAGCTTGGGGACATTGGGGAAGGGACTGGCAGGTTGCCTGGGGTTGGGGGCTGAGAAATACCCTGAGAGCTGTAGCTATCCTGTGGTAGAGGAATAAAAAAAAATAATATGACAAAGGCAGGGCAAACTTTATTAAAAACAAAAAAAAATACATCCAGTTTAACAGACTGACCAATTTTTATATATAAAATATATATAAACAGAGACACACATACAGAAAACACACACATATATAAATATATTTATATATATATATAAAGGTATTAAAACAACATTGTTAATTAGTATAATTTGGAAAGTTTGCTGGATGCTTGGCTAAAGTCACTAAGCCACCATGCTTATTTCAAGCTCACATGGAATGCTAAGCATGGGTTTCCCCTTATGAAAGAAAGAAAAAAAACCCAAGCTGTTCACCTTATTTTCTCAAATAAGGCAGGAAAGCAAAATATTAAAGTATGTTGCTGCTGCTGAGGCGGCCAAAACAGGAAGCTATAACTGAAGGCAGAGAAAAATGGCTGCAAGTATTGAAACCAGGCAAGACCCTTCTTTACCACCCACCAGGCACAGCCGAATCGCCACGCAAGTTTTGGCTTGGGTTGCTTTGCCCCCGCAAGTTAAAATGCCATAAGAACTAGTAACTTTCAGATCCACACAATGAAGGAAAAAAGAAAAAAGAAAAAAAAAAAGAAATAAAGAGATTGCACATGAATGGAAAGGCATGCAGGGAAGAACAGAAGTGGGTAGGCCAAAACCAGAAGATGAAGGACAACACAGCAGACTTCTGCGGGCTGAACCAACACCACATGCGGAGGTGGTAAATACCTTTGACTTGCTCTCGGGTTGGGGGGGTCCTTCTTCTTTGCCATCTGCTTTGAGAGGAAGGGGTAGTTTGGACTCACCAGGTGTCATCATATCTGCAAGACCCATAGGTGCTGATCGAAAACAGGAGAAACAGTTAAGCATGACTGTGTTTGGCTTTGTAGGAAAAAACATGCTTCCTGCTGCAAGATCGTGGCGACACGTGAAGCTGAGGTTATCCCACCTCTGTCCTGTTATTCTAGCATCCGGAAACCTGGAAACCTCTTCAGTTGAAGTGAGGAAATAAAAGAGAACGAACGAGGGGAAATACAGGCACCACACAACAACAACAACAACCACTTTACAGAGTAAAATTCACTCTTCATGCCGCTGGTGGTCTTCAACTGTCTTCATATTCGACCACTACATTTTAACAGAACAACAGTCTATTTTAATGACTACTGCACCTTCCCTTTAGTAACAGACAAATGTAAATTAAAATGATGCACATTTTGCTTGCAATTAGAGAAAAAAGGCTGAATTTCCCAATTATGTCTGCATTAAGGTTGGTGTATGGTCCCTACTGACTTCAGTATGAATGGTTCAGCCACTGTGAGCTTTAACTGCAGGATCAGAAGCTATAAAGTCTGCTCTGTTGGAGAACCAGCACCCAACTTGTCCCCCTCCTGCCAAAGTAAGGTGGGACTATAATGAACACACAAATGTCTTTCTCTGATAAGGGCACGCAGTTGCTTCCAAGGGGTGTGAAGAGTTTAAGGGTTTTTTTTATTTGAAGATGCAAGTGCTAAGTATAGTATTATGGCTGCAGAGCTGCTGGGTTCCTGGATTTCTAGAAGGATGCAAGAAGAAACATTCAGATAAACAGACAGAAAATACTGGGCACAGCAGATGCTAGGAGGTGCCATGACACTGAATCAATGCAAATAACCACAGAATAACAGCAAGACACCAGGTGATTCCTTCCCTGCAGAAAACCATGTGCACAGCATTTGCGAAAGACTGGATTATCTTCCCTTCCTCTCCTTTTTTCCTGCCCTTTCTGCCCTTCTTTCAAAGAAGGGTCTGAGATAAGAAAAACACAGAAAAACCTACAAGGCAATAAAAAGGAAATAATACATATCCCAACGTTACAAATTTTAAGAATCAGCAAAGCAGCATTGTTAAAAAAAATACAGAATCTGATCACTACCAGACTAGTGTGCCTCTCTGCACAATGACAATGCTGGTGTGTACTAGGCAGCAGGCACACAGCATAGCAAGCCAAAGATAGAAGGGGGAGAAGAAGCTTTAAAAATACTTCACACATTGCCTACTACAAAATGATTATTGCACATATTCATGTATTACTATGTTTTAGAAAATAATTAGTTTTAATTACAGCAGTGAGAGCATGAGCAGGACTCTGGTGAATACACTGGCAAGCTTTGCAGTGCTAATTTGCTAATATCTTTAGCATCACTGCAGGTTGAGACTACAGGTCTGCCAAAAAAACCTACCCAGCCATGTGCCATGTGAGTTTACAACTGTATACTCAATATTCTCAATATTCAACTGGCGGTGTTTTTCATGGGCACATTTTCTTGTTTTTTCAAAGCGCATTTGTAGCTCAATCAAGCCCTTAAAGTCATCACAACACATAAATCATAATTGAGATTAAAAAAAAAAATTACTTGCAATACTTAAGACTTCAAGAATTGGAACAAAAAGCCTTTTTCAAGTGATGCAGCTGCAGAGAAAAATCTATTGGGATCAGCTAAAAATGCTGTTATTTTTATGTATGTGTGTGAAACCTCAACAAAACAGCCAAGCAATATGATGCTGGGAAGCCAGCACCCACGCAGCATTTGGTTTGTATACAGCTTGCCCTTATACCCTGTTTGAGGAGCTGGGGCAGCTTATGACCATTATGGCAGTGCAACACATTTTAGTTTTGAATTCCACAGTTAAAAAGAAGTTATTTTTCTTTTAGAGATTTTTAAAAAATATGTGTACAAAATGGTCAGATGTATGCCACAGTCTGGTTTCAAACTGGGACGTAGGTCTGTTATACAAAATCCATTTCAACAGTTAACACATTCCATGCTGTGAAAGCGCTGAAAAAGAAGTCTTAGTTTTAGTTTCAAAGCAACCAAAGATGACCCTTCCCCTCTAAAGTAATTTTAGAGAGGTCAAGCAAAGCAAAGTTAACAATCATGCTTCCTCACCAGAATTCTGCATGGCTAAGTCCTCTACTGATATTTCACTGTTATCTAGGTTGGCAAATCATATTTCTCTTACACAGAATACAGTAATTGTGCCCACTGCTGGTAGTAGTGTTTACATCAGAATTCCTTTACAAAATCTCTTTTACAGAGAGGTTTTAAGTTTTAACGCATCATGTAAAGGGCAAGTAACTCTAGTCTGCAAATTACCACACGTATTCTGACTGTATTAATCATGTTTAGAAATGTAAAAATACCAATTCATTTTGGCTTTTGAATATTTCTTTTTGGCAAATGCAAACATATCAGGAATTGGAGAAAATTATGAAAAAAGTAATAGTTTCCCAAATTCTGTTTCACTTTTTGTTCTAAATTATTTACTTCACCCACATCCTTCCTTTCTACCTGTGACAGGAGAACTGCAAGGATTTTACTAGCAAATTGCACAGTTGTCTAGTTTCCCTATAGCTTTTACTTAAGATGTTTCCACAGCTACTTTTCTATCCACTGCTGAAATGCTGTTTCATAACTTTTTGCAAACATACTCTCCAGCGATTTGCAAACAGACATTCCACCACTTTTTTTAGCAAAGTGGTACAGGGAGAACGTTGTTTTGACCCTTTCCTGAGCAGTGAAATACTGTTATTGTCACGAAACTGCTAAAATAAGACACAGTCTCTTTCTATACAGGTACTAATAATTCTGTGTGTGAAGTGCAGACCAAAGGATAAAACATTTTAGAGAGGAGGATAACAGGGAAATCTTGACTCAAAAAGCATTGGAGCATACTGTGAATAGGTTTCAAGTACTAGCCTCTGGCTTATTATATAAATTCAAGAGCTAGAATGATTTCAAAAAGCAAGTATGGGTCAAGGTCCTGAATTAACTATTCCACACTGAATTTAACGTACTCAAAGGCGGATATTGACATGAGTAAAACTGTGGCAAAGTATTCTTTTTTGCTAAAGGCTGCTCTACCAGTCCCAGAAGATGATGAAATACTGTAGGAGCAGCAATACACAAATAATTTTTCTCTTTATTGCTAGTGCAATAACAAATCACACTCCACAAAACAGAATAGTACAAAGTTTGTAAGACCTCCTCCCTTCCACCCTTAGCATTCTCCCTCTGAAAAAAAAAAGAAGAAAAAGCAGCGAATTTGTGACTCATGTGGAGTTGGCAAGAGGATCCTCACTGCTTTTATGTCCACCGGAAAAACGGAAGAGGGACAACAGCATTGCCTCATGGCCTGGCACAAATAACCACCCCCCTCTAGGGAAAAGCATAGCCCAGGGCACTCAGGCACCTTATCTGAAAGGGACAAGTGGGCCACCGAGGACCTCAATGCCACACCTCCTTTCTGCCTACCAATTCTTGTTGAAGGGCTGACAAGTCCACGTGGTTTGGGACGTGGACATCTCTATGCCACAAACTGGCTTGATTTGCAGTCACACAGTGACCACAGGATTACGGTCGTCACTTATTTGGAGTATAGGTGATGGGATGTTCCAGCTTTTACCAACTGCTGACATGCTCCAGAAAGTTTATTTAAATGTGTATTATATAAAAGCTCATATGAAGACATGTGTTAGAGAAAAAAAAACAGTGAAATAAACAAAGGTTTCATTTTTTTTCAATTCTTCTCTGCCAAACAGAGAAAACCAATTAAGATTCAAAAAAAATGCTTCGCATTCATAAATATGATTCCTTTCTCTATCAGAGGTTCATCCAAATAAATGCAAAGTCAAATTTATGTAACATATATGAAACGCTAAGTGTTGTATCTATTCTTAGTGTTATTTTTAAGAGCATCCTTTTAATTCCTTTATGGTAAGTAACTTTTCCTAGAACTTCACATTTTAAGTCAAGTATGTTGAAAACATTAAAAATTCATTGGGAATAATAATACCCAGAAAACTAAAGGTTTAGTAGGAGGTAGTGAAATTATGAAAGCATCCTTGTGGCAGTAAGGAGTTAAATGCCTTTTTATTGTTTTGTTCATCTCCAGAGGTAGCAGAGATTATGAGTGCCAGACTTTGTGCAAAGCACAATACGGAAATCTGTTGAGATCCAAACTCTGTGTTACTTATTTTTAAAGATAATTTTTACTAGAATTAACAAGGCTCACAGCATGAAATTATTATTTTATTTATGTTGGGTTTTCTTAGTTTCCTTTTATTTTATATATATATTTAAAGCTTGTATTTGAAAAATGGGTGGGAGGGGGAAATCTAAAACCTATGTGGGAAACGTGGACTGTGGAAGTTTTTTCTGAATGGCAGTTTGTTCCATAAATGTGAAGGGATTCTGGCATTTTTTTCTTGAAGCTTTAGGTGTTGTTATGGATGGGATACTCCATCACAAGGAATCCTCTATCAGAAGGATCTATCTATCTGCTTTGGTCTCATAATTTCTGTATTCCTAAACTGATCCACATCAGCAGAAACTGGAGACTGTTGTTTGATCCACAGTCACTGTTGAAATACCAGGATGTCGAACTACAAAATAATTTTCCTTTCAATATGACATTAATTAAAAAAAAATACAGAATAAAGAGGATCAACTGTTTAAAAAGAGTTAGAAATACTAATAAAAACGTGTGGCAAAGCAGTGTTATGCTTAGCTGTACCGAAGCTCTAAAACTATATGAAAACAACTCCAAATAGCATCAGTAATCTTCCACTATTTTAGAGAGTAAAAGCGCATTTGATTAAAACCTACCTTCCTTCCTCAAAACAGGCAATACAACCACGTTCTCCAAAATCCACCCAAGAAACTGACTTCTCCCTATCGCTTGCTTACCTTAGTTTTCCATTGGCCTCAGTTGTTCATGCTCAGTGCATGTGAGCAAGTTAACCAATGCCCACGCTTGTCTCCATCAGCAGGCACTCAGTTGCACTTGATTTTGGCCCTACATGTGAGTTGAACCCTGTTTTATCTGACAGATGTGTGATGTTACACTAGCAGGAAAAAGCCTCAAGAGCCAGATAGCTGAACTGGTCTTTGTGTCACAGAAAAAGCCATTTTCAAGCCTGTAAGTAGGTATCACCTGCAAGTTCTCCAGCCTCATCAAACACAGGGCCAGAGCTGACCCTGAAGTGTTCCCCTAGCTCAAGACATTATCATTTTAAGTACTGTATTTGCACTTGTCTCAAGCTCAGCCTTTCATTTCTTTGACCCAAGCATAAGGATAGGGGGAAATGCAGCTTTCCCACTGAATGTGCCCCAGTGGTATATTCACTCTTAATTTTCTCTTTTTTTTCCCCCTGTACCAACACCGACTGTGTGCTCTTAGAGGCCAGCTGAGTAAAGCAATATAGTGCAATCTAGATGCATGTCTGCTCAAACACAGAGAAAAAGAGGTGCCCTGAACTCCTCTAGTTCATCTCATACTTACTTTCCATTGGGTAATCTTTGAATTAATAAAACTGGAACAAAAGAAAACCTCACAAATGCACTGGCAGAAAAAACCCTGATAAATGTATAAATTATTAAAAATCCAATATTTCAGAATGCATAACACAATAAAAAGAGTATGACTACCCCATACAAAAGACTGCTAGGATAAATGGCCTTGCATTGAACAGATTTCCACTGTATGAAATAACGAATGGCTGAATTATCTGAACAAAAAAACCTCTGTGAATCTTCCTTTAAACTGGTTATTCCTTAGGAATACATAAATCTTCTTAGGCAGGGCACTCTGCCATCTGTTTGCTGTTGGTTATTTTTGCAGCTCTGGGGTCCAAAGGAAAAGGGGGAAAAATTACTTCTGCTAATAGCAAAACAGAATTTATAGCACAGTTTCAATGCTCAGAAGTAATTTTATTTCAGCAAGCCAGACAAAACACATAACTACACAAACAAAACATAATATTACCTGGGACAGCTCTGGTGGGGAAAAAGCAAGCTGTTATCTAATGGTCTTTTCAATAGCTTTTCCCTCTTCATCTGGATGGCGAAGTGTGCTGTCTGGACTAACCAATGGTTTCCAACCCAGCACTGGAAAAAAAACTTTTTTTTTTTTTCTTTCCTTTTATTTTCTCTTAAAAAAATCTTATTGATTAACAGCTTCCTTTCCATTTCTTCTGCTAACCAAAAATGTTAACATTATATTCTTGAAAAATAAGACACTGTAAGTGTCTCAGGAGCAACTATGTAGAGGAAAGAAACCCTCTGAACATACGAGACGCTACAATCTCACCAAGGCCATTTTTTGCCCAGGAAGCAGGGGCATAAAACATTGACAGGGAGGAAAGACAAGGAAGGAGGCAAAGGATGAAGAAACGAAACAAGCTAAGCAGGGCAGAGAGGATGATACTGCAACACAGGCTCTTGATAAGACACAATTTAAGTAGTAAGGCACCTCTAAAGAAATAAACAAAAGTAGAAACAAAACCAACTAAGAAACAAAATCAAATCACCTCAGCACAACCTATCCAGCTTTGAGAAAAACTTCACACACGCACCCATTTCAAAAAGGGCAAATGCAATCAGTAAAGCATGCACAGAACCTCCATGACTGGAATAAGTATTTGGGACTATCTACTCAGGGTCACTGAAATACCATCTAAACCCACACCAGCCAAAGGATTGATCTTTACTGAAGTATTATCTTGATGGAGGATAACTGTTAGGAGTTCAAGCTGAATAAGGACTATAAAGCACATTTGCAAAGAATTATAGTCACCTGTCTTCATAGTCACACATGAAGATGCAAATAATTCTAAATTAACAAGTCATGATATGAAGGATAAATCCTACAGCAGCTACATTGAATATGCTTTTTTTGTAAAAGGAAGCTATGCTTAAATTTCATATACTCATATTTAAATAAATAAATGAAGAAATGGTTATATGAATTTTGGAAACAGTAAATATGGCCTATGTTTTCAGAACTCAGTAGATTTTTTAAGTGCTCAACTTATAGCATCTTCAAGTCAGAGCAGGTGTGCATCTCTTTTTTTAAACCAGTACCACATTAAATATCTGAAAAGGTAATCTTAGGAAGTAAGGCACTGAAAAGCAACAGCAGGCTCTTAAAAGATGAGGTTTTTCTCCTTCCCTCCCTTGCAGACGCATACACACAAATATATATATATTTGCTAGTCAACACCTACGTCAAACTGGGTCCGAGTGTTGCTGGAACTGTTCAAAACATTGTACCCATCTACAAGCTGTGCAAAAAGACTGAATGAAAAATGTATGAGTTACTGTGTAAAAAAATGTGAATACCTTAGCCTAGTTTTGAATCACTCCAAACTACCCATCGAATGAAGAAGGCTATCCCTCTGCCACCAGCCCAGGGCTGGTACTGTTAAGCAGATTTATGGAGGAAGGCCACTGCTGAAAGGTTACCCATCATTACCTGTTGAACTGTTCACCATGTTAGATGCCATGCTGTAAGGAGGAGCCTGCGGGTTCATCAAGCCAGAGCTGTTGTTCATCGGCTGAGTGTAGGGGGAGCTGGATCCCATGATACCACTCTGATTCATGGCAGGAAAACTGCCTTGCCTACGAGAAGAAAAAGCACACACACGATGTCTCATTACGTACATCGTTGCTGAAGATGCTGTGGTTTGTCACAGAGTACATCTCCTATTTGCAAATAGCTAAGGAGAAGGCACGCAATTAGTTTATTTTACCTACATGGGGAGCTTTTAGTCTTGAATTAGTTACCGTGTATCTGAGACATAACTGGACTGAAGACATATTTCAAGAGATGTATGTATATACAGTGTCTTTACACATCACAACCAATCAGCAGAAAAATACAACTTTATTATTTATCCTATGGGTAAGCAGCAATGTGATCAGGAGTGAAAATTAGAACCTAGAGTTGGCATAAAAAAACTGCAGTGAATTGCAATTTTGACCATGTAATAGAAATCCTTGCCTGCAGTAGCTTAAAAAAGACTGAAATGACCAGAAGAAAAATCGGTACCATGGAATGTGTTCCAGATTTCTGTATCTGATGTTATCACACACACCTTGTTTCCTGTAAAGCACTTCCAACCCCAGCGCGCAGAGGAGAAATCCAACTGCATGTGAGCATTTAGCCTGAGCACAACTCATGATCAAAAGTGGCATTCGCACAGCTCTCAGTGAAATCATATACATGCAACCTCCAGCTTCTCTTCTTTCTCAAAACAGCATTTTTTTTAAAAAAACCAACAAACCAAACGCAAACACAACAGATGTTCCCATTGCCAGTATTGATCCAGGGCCCAAAATCAGAGTCATTTAGCAAACACCATTAAAGTGACCACAGATGTGACTGCAGCATTGAATAAAATGTTCATCTTGTTCTACATGCCATCTACGTGGCTTTAATCATGTACACACTACATTTTGTTGAAACAAGAAATCTCAGCAGAACTATTTTGGTTTTGAAAATTAATCACATATCCGTATAATGTTTTCATAACTGAGACCAGTTTGTCTGGAAAACTGCACTGAATGAAGCCCTTATTTAATTCTCCACATCTTCAGATGTGAAGATCTCCAGACTAAATATTTTTGAAGTTTAAACCTTATCTACTTTTAAGTTCTAAAAAGTATCTAGGTACGCTTTGCACTTGATTTAGTAAATTCTACAGATAAACTGAGGCACAAGGAAGAAAATAATCCAATCCAAGTAAGCAGAATAACCCAATGTAATGCTTGATCTGACTTCAAAAATAACTTCTTATTCTTATAAACCATAATACAATTATCTGCCTTTTCCTGGTATAGTTGAAGACCGCGCATATTATGATAACGTATGTGGATGTAGACTTACACATATACAATCATATATATATATATAAATAAAAACACATGCAAAAATATACTTACTTGTATATTCACAGCCTACATAGGAAAATACAAAACTCAGACCTGTTTATTCATGTATCCCCTGTAAATTTATGCAGTTTTTCCAAATAAAGGAGATGAGAAAGGAAGCAACCATTCCTTTACATAACTTTGGTACCTGTCTGCTTTTTTTTCTCATGAAAAACAAAGCATTTAATTTTATTCTACAGGCAGGGAAAGCTGCATGTCCTGGTAGCAACATGGGAGTTTTGGTATAAATTCTACTTTTCATTATTTTACAATATTCAAACAAAACAGACAACCCCGCCCAAACCAACAACCCTGCAGAACTTCAATGGCTTCTTGTCTTCCCCGAACTCATGGCAGATTCTTAACACAATTGGTAGAAATGGATTTCTTTTTTTAGGAGGTACAGAAGGAAGACCATTAAAGCACTATTTGGCCTAATTTTTCTTGACACATTGTGAATTTCTTCAAAGGAAAAGAGAACTTGTTATCTAAATAAAGCATCTTTTTCCCAGTCAGTTTTGTCCTTTGCTCTCTGAAGACAAACTTTTCTTCACTTCTGCAGAGGCAAAGACTTTCTTTTGATATGAAGGAGACAACTGCCACACAATGTCATTTCCCTGATGAAGGTTATGATGAGTAGTGGAGGGAAAAGACTTAAAATGCACAGTGGTGCAATGCTCCAAGGAAAAAGAGAAGAGCAGGAGCATTTGGCAACAACTTTAAAAGATTTCAGTCACACAATCAAGCTTTTCTTATGTAAATACTGTAGCTTACCCACCTCCCCCCTTTTTAGCTGAAAATTGCTATATTTCAGCAAATGCCATTAACTGAAAAGTTATTTCTACGCTGGATAAGTGAGATCCTTTCCGTTATTGGATAAAGTTACTAGTGAAGATGAAGAAAGTGTGCGAGTGCATTTTTGCACTTAAAAAACAAGTAATAGATTTTGAAAGGTTCTTTTATAGAGCAAGGATGGGATTCTGGAAAAGACAGAAGTCTCTACAGGTATCTATGTCCTTCTTTTGCTTTAAAAATACACAAGAGATACCCACCTTGCAGGTAAGCTGAAATTGGTCCTGACCTGCTAATATTTCAATACTATTACTTCCTATAGCATCTATATCTTCTAAGCTATGGGGCAGCTCATTGTCTCAAATTGAGGGACTACCTACTTCACATTACCCACTATGGACATCAATCTCAATTGTAGTTCATGAAAACACACTGCTGTACAACAGCTTTAAATCAAAAAGTAGGAAACTATTTCCAGTTTAGACAGAGAGTGGAAATTAAATTAAAGGAATATACCAGTTTTGACCAGGACAGCAGGAAAACAACCGAAGTCTAAAAAAATTGCTTCTGTACCCAGAAAGACCTGAATGGCAGAACCTAATTACGAAATTTCATCTGGCAAGGCAATACCTTTCCCTTTCATCCTCCCATGTAATTCTGCACTTGGAACAGACACAGCTCTCCAGCCTAGCAAGTGAAGACTCAGCACCATCCCTGGCAGAACTTTGTCCTTCCCCAGCCCCCTATCAAAGTACTGACCACAGCACGTGTGAGCCAATTCACTAACACCGAAAGGCAACATCCTGTAAGAATACACGTTATTTTATCCTGAGATTGGGTCCAGTGTGCCTTACAGATCTCCTCCACATACTATTGGAATGGAAAGTTTCTTTAGGGAGAAATAATCAGGTATTACTCCAGCCTTTAATTCTCACTCCACAGTGGGCCTCCTTTGAGTAAAGACTGCCGACTGTGACAAATTGTGCTGCATCAGTGCTATAATATGAAGTGGAGTCCATTAAGAACTGAGCTGAGATCACCAAACTCATTTTGATTAACCTCCAGGTCACTAAACACTTATAAATATGTTACACAGCAGCTGCTAAACATATTTATATATGCTTAAGGTCACAGCTTCATCTGTTGGTTGTTGGAGTTAAGTCAAAAATCTTATGTTTCCTTCTGTGCTGCTTTTAGTAAAGGCATATCCAACATACTATTTAAGAAGTAGTTGCCTCAAAGCATACTACCACTCTCTCCAACATTTCCCAATTCCCTTCTTCATGTTTCTGGGAGGCTAAATAAAAATCAAGTATGTTAAAAATAGTCTGCTATACATGTAGTGACATCTAATGGCAAAAATTCAACTGACCGGCTATGAATTCCATAGCAGAACCAGCTCAGTTAAGTGTACCATTTTACAATATTTACCACATAAACACCAATGGCTGGGCTGTTTAGGGATGACACAAGTGATAATTAGGAACAATAGGAAAAAAATTAGAAAAGAAACACATGTTGAGTACAATGAAAAATGCCTTCTTCATGGTGAGATGCAGTCACCCTCCAAGGGAGTGAAGGAAACCCCAGAATTTGACACTTCTGCACACAGACAACATATTCAAAGATGTACTGGTCAGAGAAATCCTGTATTACATATGAACTAGATGACCTGTCAGGTATTTTCCATCTCTAACTCCAATACTGTGATCCCAGATCACATGTTTTTCCCTGTTATACAAAGAAAAAGCAGCTGGGCTAATACATGTTTAGGATTATGCTATCAATTTAAGCACCATACTTAAGCCTGCACATTTCTTTTTTCTGCTTTACTGCTACAAGTAGATCTCAAAAGTATTTGGCAAATGGAAGAGATTAAAAATGGGAAGGGGGGAATCTGCCTGCTCTTTGTGATTTATTTTCTCTGATGACAATTTAGTAATTCACAGCACTTGCATAAGCCAGAGCCAGTTGTTATGCTCAAGGAGAAGAGCTGCCACCCTGGGGTACCTGAACAGGCTGGAGGAATGTGCTGACACGAACCTTATGAAATGAAAAGTGCAAGGTCCTACACCTGGGAAGGATGAGCCCCTGCACGGTGCCGGCTGGGGCTTGACTTGGGGAAGCAGCCCTGCTGAAAAGCCTCTGGGCATCTTGGCAGGCTGGGAGCTGAGAGTAAGCCAGCAGGGTGCCCTGGCAGCAAAGAGGGTCAACAACATCCCAGGCTATGTGACCAGGAGCAGAGCCACGAGATGGAGGGAACTGATCATCCTCTCTTTACTTGGCACTCATCTGGAGTATCATGTCCAGTTTTGGATCCCCCAGTAAAGGAAAGATGATGACAAACTAGAGTGAGTGTAGCAAAAGGGCCCTTAGATGGTCATGGCTTGAGCACTCACCCTGAGGGGGCTGAAGGACAGCTTTTGAGAGGAACCTAATAACAGCCCCCCAGCACCTAAAAGGGAGGCCAGCAAGATGTGTGCTCTTCACAGTGAGGCATGGTGGGAGGATGAAACACAAGGGCAAGACTTAAAACATGAGAAGTTCAAACTGGATGTAAGGAAACCTTTTGCACAGTGAAAACTGTCAGGCACTAGATCTGGTGGCCCAGAGGGTTGTGCAGTCTCTGTCCTTGTTGGTTTTCAGGAACCAACTGGATAAAGCCCTGAGCTTTCAGCTGAACCTGCTGAGGAGGAGGTGGGACCAAAGACCTCTTGAGGTTCCTTCCAGCCTGAGTGACCCTATTATGATCCTATGTCAGCTTCATTGTGCTGTTGATAGTCTGGTGTACTATCAGGTCAAAAATACAACTGGTAAAATTAAAAACATTCCCTTTTGAGAAGGTCCTGTTCTGCTCTTTTTTGCCTTCATTTGCAATCTATCTGAAGCTTAATCTGCACTTAATCTCTTTTCTCTGCAAAACAAGTAGCATCAGATTTAATTGTGTCTTCTGAGCTAATGCAGAAGTCCATGTATTTAAAAAGGAGACGACATGCGAGATCTGGCCATCATTAAAAAGCAGAACAAAGAAATTGTAAGAAGAGCACTGACAATACAAAGTAGCACGCAAGTGATCACAGCTGTTGAGCAGTGTCTCTTATACTGAGATGTCTTCCTTTAATTGGACCTGATATCACCAGTAGGTTATAGAGTGTTGCCTCCAACTGCTACACAGAAGCTATTGTGCAACCCTCGAGTTTAATACTTACTGGTATGTGATACAGTACCTCCTCAGTGTTGCCATCTGATGAAAGTTTTTACTGCCATCTTCCTCAGAATTTAACAGATTTGAACTAATTACAAACTTGAGTTCAGAGATAGGTGTGGTTTAGCTATGGACAGTGATAAAAGTAGATTATGCTTCTCAGCAGGACAAGAAATGAAGACATAACTTTTCATATGGAAACAGGTCAAAGCTCAGGTTTTTGCTGTGAGCAGAAGGATCAAGTTCTAGAACTTTCTGTGGGGTTTTTGGCATTCATCTGACACTCTGTACTCTCATCTCAATCTAAACCTGTAACATTGGAGCAAAGCCCTTCATGTAGTCAGAAAAAATGGTCCGGCTTTTGTAATGAGCCCTTCAGCAGCCTGAGCAAAGGGGCGAGTTGAGCACGGAAAGGTGTAGGGAACGGAAGGAGGGTTTGGAGGTGGAGAGTCTAGAAGGGTTGGAAGTGAGGAGAGTTTGAGGCAGACAAGATGGAAATGGAGGGGAGAGTAAATGGAAATGAAGAATGAACAAGGATTGGGAGTATTCTCACTAGATGACACAGGTTTTTAGGGCCAGGAGGACGATAGGTGCTCTGGAGAAGGGAGATGAAACAGATGGAAAGAGGAAGAGCAGAGAGGAACATATAGAGAACTGCTAGTCCTAGGATAAACATGGGGAAGGTCCCTCTAGCACAAACATGGAGACTCTCAGCCAGGTGTGGCTGAGGGAAGGGAGGGATTCACAAGGGAGCCTTGACAGCAGGGTGCTACCAGAGACCTGCCTTCCTGCAGTACCTCTGCTTGTGCACAGTGCCGTGAGGCAGGGTCACGCTCTGAGGCAGCCGCTCCAGCCAGGAGCAGGGCCAGCCCCAGTCAGTAGGGTGGCACAGTGGGGCGATGCTGAAGGAGCAATGCTGCAAAGACGGGAGCTGGGATGGGGCACACAGCCCAGGTAGGGAAGAGCTGCCACTGAGCCACACCTCACACATCCTGGTGGCCACAAGCTTGCACAGATTATTATCTAGGCACCTCCGCAGCGTGCTTCCTGACACATCCCACAGCACTCGCATAACATAGGGATTTCTGCCAGTTATCTGGTCCTAGGCACTGGACCTGAGAAATTATCCTGTTACTGTGACCTGGCCACCTGAGCAACCGGCTGGTGAAGGAAAAAAAAAAAAAGGCCCACAAGCTCATGGAAGTTTGCCATTTCTGCTCCAGATCTTTAACCTACATCAGTTTTGCAGCGAATGCACTGCGGCACCTCAGGGGAGTCATTTGTGTAAACATTTTAAAAGGAACATTTTTTTTTTTTAATGCTGACACACTGCTAAGGTGGCTACTTGATTACAAACTGTGAAAATGACTGCATTAGGCTGAACTCACAAATCACAGTGTACTGACCAAATTGCCCTGTGCTTATCTGTGCCAGGTCTGCAGCATGACAATATTTCCTCTCTCTTTTAAATGTCAAAGTATGATTTGGGGGGTTGTTATTTAAACACACTGACCTGCACAATAACCGGGAGTACTTTATTTAAATCTGTCTTGAGCTGGACTAGCCTTAAGCACTTATAATCTGTCATACTTTGACACCAAATGGTTTATTATAATGAGAGTAATTCAGGAGTAAGACCCACGAATGCTTTCTCCCTGGAGAATTTACACATAAACATGTGCATGCAGATACATATGCTCTTTTGTTATGGATTTTCCTTCTTGCTATATTATGGGCTTTTTTTGAGAAGTGAAACCATTTCTGTCATTAGGGCATATGGGAGAACTGGGGGAGGGAGAAGAGCGTAAAGGAAAATAAACCCCAGCATTGCTTACTTTGCTCTGGCTGAAAGTTCACTGGTGTGTCAGCACGGTTAGCAAAGGCCAAGGCACACGAAATATGAATATTGGCTTGAGCAGCTATAAAACTGCGTTAGAGGCAGTTCCCATGTAAATAAAACAAACAAATCTAACATAACTGTATCTGAAAGCTAAGTATCCCCCTCTTGTTAGCCGCTATTGTAAGTGTACTAACCTGGATTTACCTCCTCTGTTCAGTGGGGAAGCTCGCCACTCATGAGAGCAAAGTTTTAAAAAAGCAACCACAAAAGCTGGTGGTGTGACAGGTGTTAGGTCTGCCACGGTATTTTTGCCATTTTTCAGGTTAGAAAGAAAATCTTTTAGTTGTGTATGTGTGCATGCATGAAAAGGGGAGGCCAACGCTCTGAAATGCACTGACACTGACAAAACACTGGGAAGCGTAAATGAAAAAACATTCAGATTTGTACCAGGGTGCATGCGTGTGTGTCTGCTGACATCAGGCACACAGAACCAACACCAAACTATTCTTCCCAATGATTGGGCCTAAATGGCAGCACTAAAATGGGGAATAATTTTCTAACATCATAATTATGTGACAGTGCACATCACCTTGCAATTGACTGCAGTCTGACCGAGCACACCGCCTGTTTTCTTCGTCTGGCTGATCTAGATTATTGTGCAAGATACTTTCTGGAAGAGTAACAGAAATAGCCTTTCCAAATACATTATTTTTCTCCTGATTACACAAATACTTGTGCCTTTAGCATCATCACCATTACTTAGATTTCACTAAGAAACAATCAAGGAGAGAGAAAAAACTTAAAAATTAGTTGTTCCTACCAGGCTGACTGAAAGCTCATCCCCTTAGAAAAGCAGCCATGAAGACTTATTCTTTGTTTACATGCTATTGTCATTACATTAACCATTTTTCTAGTGAAAACATCTGCCTGATGTGCTATCTACTTGGTAGTCATTTAAAGTCCAATAAAACACAGGAGTGTCACACCACATCAAACACTGGAAGAGCAAAATAAGAGGCACGTGTAATTCATGAGTATTGATGCTAATAACAACACAACTACACAACATTTGTATTGCTGAATGCATGATGAGATTAGAATCAATCTCCCCGTCCCATTTTACAGATAACAAAAACTGAGGACGAGATCCAAGATTAATAATGGTCTAAAGTATGGCCAGAAGAATAATAAATACAGTAAGGAAAACATAGCACAAGCCTGCAGCAAAATAAATCCTTAACTTCATTTGATCCTAATGATATAAAGGTGTGTGACTGAAAAACATGAAGGATATTTAGTGAAATAATGTAGGGGGTTTTTTTTAGGTTGCAGCTAATTAATTTTATTTTAATAAAGCTCCTTTTGTCCTTTAATTAAAGTTTTTATAGTCTGAATGTCATGGTGACCACAGCATTCTGTCACCAGTCTTCAAACCCACAGGAATTCCCTAAAATGCCTTTATTGCGCAGCATTCTTACAAGGACAGGAAGACCTCCGTATTTAAATGCATTTGTATAAGAACAAACTAACCCCTTTGTACTCAGTGCAATCAGTACTATATAAATTCAACATAATGCTGTGTGACAGAAAACACGGGACTGCTAAAAAGCAGGCCAAGCCAAATGGCTTGTAGTCCCATCGAAGCTCTGCTCTTAGTGACCTCTGCCTACCTTCCTGACAACGTGGATTTAAACCACAACTCTAATGGCAGTTGCCTGTACACTTTCCCCATCAGACATAATATCTGAGCACTGAGGAGATGCATTTCTTAGCTTGAGTGGAGTTGTGTGATGGGCAAAAGAGGGCTGCTGTGACCTGTCTGGCAAGCAGGAGTATGCATGGACTGGGTTTGTACTGGAAAAAAAGGAATTCACCCTGCATGGCATAATGCAGTCAGTCTGAACCAGAATGCCAAGAAGGGTGATTTAGCCTGGTGTGACTCAATATGAAAACGGGAATGACTCATATGACTCTCTCACTATGCACCTTCTATTTTTGTGCATGTTTATAAATAGCTGTATTAAAAAGTCAGAAGGCCCTATGAACTCTCTCCCAGAATGATTACTTGAAAGTGGGTAAGAGTCTGTTCCCAGCACACGAACAGCCAGGAGGTCACCAAAACATGGTGCTAAAAAGCTACAGGAAGCAAAAGACACACAGCCTGTTTCACTAATTCAAGTTCCTGCAGTGGGGTAACTGCCTCAGGAAAGGCTCGACCCCTGAGCTCCCTCCTCGTCCACCTGGGGACGCGGAGATCCTGCTGCCTCTCACCTCATTTTTACAATGTTCAGTCACATCCTCACACCGTTTTTGAGCACTACTGCAGCTCTACGGAGCTGACTGTGCTGGCAACCAACTGAAAATGTAATAAAATCCTGATCGTTTCATGCCAGCTCTTCAGTGTATCTTTTCACAGTAAAATGTCATCTGGCTGACAGCACACTGAATGCAACTGTGCATGTGCAGCAGCATGGCGAGGAAGTTCTCCAAAGGGATTTCTCAACAGACACATTTTCACTTACCTATCTTTGTCCAATAGCCTGGAGCTGTTATATGTTTATCAATATTATTACTACCACTATTACCATCAGTCTCGGCACTTTGGCACTCCAGACAGTTTCACATGAGCAATGTGGTACATATGTCAGCATGGTTTTCGCTGGCTCTTTTCTTCATCTTCGGCTCAGAAGATGCCTGGAACTTACTGTGACAACTGCCAGGTACTTAACATGGCAGTGAGACTGCTGGCCAGCATTAAAAAAATCTCATTGCTGCTATGTTATTATTTAATATGAATCTTACAAAGTTACTTATTATGTCCAGTTAGAACTGATATTCCCATCTGAACTCAATCAATAAAGTCAAGGGCTCTCCCTACTCATTTCCCAGGTAGCATAGCTAAAAAAAAAAAGTTTAATTTTCTCTCAACTATCATCATTGTAAAACAACCTAAAACATTAAAATTGCTCTAAAACCTGAACTCCTCCTAGCATTTTTTATGCCTCTCCCTTTCTGTCACAAAAATCTTAGGCTGTTCAATCAGAGTCTTGTACTTGCACAATGTCTGTGCCAAATCACACAGAGCAGTCACAGCATCGGCTTTCTTCAGGAGTCCCATCAAACAGATGGCTATTCTCCTGTTTTGTGTTGTTTTGTTTTTTCTGACTAGTGCTGTGATTTAAACTAGTAGATCTTCTGGCTAACAGGCAAAATGACAGACAGTGTGAAAATCCAGTTTCCTCATCTGAAACACTTCTTGCCACCTGAGAAAGAGTACTCAGTCTAAAGTCCACCCTTATTCTTTACTTGTGTATAGTAACAATTAATGACATACTGCATTCTTAAAGCCATAAAGATCACTTTTTGAGGTATGTAATTTCTACATTACATCCAACTCTGAGGCAGAATACTTATAAACTACACAGAGTCCTACACTACAGTTTTGTTTCAAAGCAATTAGTAATTCTATAGGGGGCAACAGCTCTTGTAAATAAAAAAATCAAGCCAAAAATAATCCTGACATGATAATAATCAAATCAGAAGTGTCTCTTAGATGAATGAAAATTCTCATTCATGACTCTGAAAATCATCCTTCCTTCCCAACATACTCCTGCTTTCACAATTTAAGAATGGTTTCTCTCTGAAGGAGGGAAGAAGTAGGACTCTTGAGGTCTGTGGTTAATCCCTAATGGTACAAACAGCATACAGCAGTCTACTTGATTGATGAGTAACCAAAAGAAAAAAGTGCCCCCCAAATCACTGGTTGCCTGCCTGAGCTCTGCAGCATGGTGACATCTAGGGCTCCAAAACGATGGATTTACCTTTTAGTGAAACAGAATTCCTGATAAAAATTTCTCTTAGTCTCCCACTAGAAATGGCTTTGGTTAGCTCACCATGTAAAGTTTCTTCCAATCCTTACATGATTTTATCAGCAATATTGAGCTGATATACAAAATGCATCTCCATTAAAAGAAAAAATTATCAAAACCCTGTGATTTCCAGCTCTCCCTTTACTATAATAAATACCTAGAAGTTAAGTTGTGCTTCACCCCTCCCAATACATTGTAGAAAAAAACCACGTGGTTCTGCTTTGAAAAGCAAAATATGAGTAAAGGAAGTGCCCTTTCAAAAAAAGAAAGAATAAAAAAATCAGCTTGATATAAATGACTATTTCTCATGAAGAGTGAAGAAATATGGGTCCTTTTGAAGAAAAATATGTCAATACTGGCTAATAGCTCCCTTAGAAATTACAGTTACAGTAATTATTAATATTTGGACTTTAACCTCTCAAACCACACAGAAACTTGACACAGAGAGAAAGTATTCCATCCATTACTGAAATACTGCCAGCCCCAGGTGGAGCAAGCACAGCAGCTATTTGGGGTTCACAGAAATGCTACACGGTCATTTAGGCCAAGAAGCAATACCACTTCATGCAGCTGAAACTACACATGGACTTTTTTTCATTTTAGAAGCCGAATGTAGTTTCATGGGACTGAAATGAACTGCCTGGATATTCAAACAGCACTAACGGAATGCATTAGGGCTCATTTCAGGGTGATCCATTAGGATCCCTAAAGGAAATCCAAAGTCTGAGAGTGTTTGGAGGAGTGGGGTAGAGGGGAAAATGACCAGACACCTTGAGACTGGAGAAATGTGAATGGCCTGAATTTGAACAGGAGTAACTCTGTGGCTGAATGTTAAATAAAAGACCCAGCAGAAAGAGCCTTTCTGCTAGGGGCTTATTTCAAAGGCAACAGATAACTTACAGGCACTGGCTCCAATTATGGCTACCAGTCCTATCTTAGCCTAGTTTACTTTGGGGATTTCACAGTTGGCAGCCTTTCATCTAGAAGTAGCCTGGTTTGAATAAGCAAAGAAACTTGAATGAGTACTTAACCTTCCTGCACTCCACTGCACTTTCCAGCAGAGAAGAACAGCACCTCCAAGCTTAAGGGGAAGAGGGAAAACAATGGAAAATAGATACTCTCTCCAGGGATTAAAGGTGGTAAGTTTTACTGTAGCACTTCAAGTCTTCCTGCTACATAACCACAGCTTTTAAAATCACAATTAGAATTTTAAATGCAAGTTTCAAGATCAAAAGGCCAGACTGGAAAATACTGCATAGAAACTGACAGGCTCCAGGATGTAAAACACCTAAAAGAGTCCTAGTTTTTATTTACATTATTATTCTGTTTTAAAAAATTATTCCCCATTTCCGCCTTGTTCTTTTTCCTTTTGACATTTTAATGCACCATGTCCATTACTATATTTCCTCACCAGTACCTTCTAGTCCATCTGCAGTGCTGCATTACCCTGCTGTTGGAGAAAATAATACAGAAAAAGTGCTTTGCTGGCACCAGCGACATGGAATATGAATTATACATACATAGCAGGAGAGAAACGCTGAAGGAAGGTTAGTCTGCCTGTCTGTGCACAAGGGCTCATGTGCATGTATGCACACACACAGACTAAAAAAGAAGACCTAAAGGATGCACATTTTAAACTCATTTATACTAACTGTAACTGCTTCTCTGTGCAACAGAAATTCTCTAATATCAGTGCAGCTTTTATAGAACAGTTTTAGGGCTGAATGAAAACTTACCTAAATTATTCTGACCTCACCACAATGAGGCTGCACTATCTAACCAGCTGATAAGCAGTTTAGAACCAGAACCACATTCCAGAATGCCTAGAAGTATTTTAAAACAATGCAACACCACACATTACTACAGAACACCATTTCTCAGGTGGCACAGAGAGCAGCAGACGATAATGTAAATATCCACCTCAATTTAGCAACCCAATGACCAGGGCTTAAAACGGCCAGAGGTTGCAAACAGCTAAGCTGGATCCCAATTCCTCAGTTTAATAAACTACTATGTCTAAATCACCTCCTCTAAAATCAATGACACTGGATTCTAAATTCATCCAACCTATTAAAAAAATTGCTTTAATTTACAAAATTGCAACATGCAATCCAAGAATCATATTAAGGTACAGTACACTGAGGTCAAAGATGCTGCCTTCAAAGATAGGATTGCTCCTCATGTAGGCACATCGAAATCAATTTTATAGTAATTAGTTCAGGTATTGATAACTGTAGCTGTACCAGCAAGAGACTCATTTCAGCATCCAGCTGGATGTATATTTTACAGACAGCTAGTACTGAATTATGTCTTCCTAAGGCTGCACCGCTAACAGTATGTAAGCCAGCTATTTTGCAACTATGTTTTCACCTTTCCATATACTACAGTCATACTTTCAACTGCTAAAAAGACATGCTCAGAACAACGCTCACTGCTAGCACAAGAGATGCTGAAAATGATGACGACAAGTATCTAGCTCCAAAAATGTGTTGACTTCAGGTGTCAACCTAATACTCAATTTTCAAAAGTGTGTACTGGGTACTTACTGTAGGAAACAAAAGCTTACAAAGAGTGAACACATAGTCCTGAAAAGTTTCAAGCTGGGCATCTACAAACTGAGGAAGTCAAAATTGGCTGGTACTAGATGATACCAGCCAATAGAAACTAGATTTGCTGCCTTTCACATCAGCAGGGAAAATGCTTATCTCATTTGCTTAAAATAGTTTGCTTTTAACTGAAGGCTTACTGTGTTGCACATCTGTACACACATAATACTTATCTATCACTATAAATACACCTATTGTTGTAAGAACTACAGTGTGAAAAAAGACTTTACTTTTTGGAGCCACGTGGTCCTCAGAGGCCTCCACTGGGTTCTAACCTTCAGCAGCAGAATCAGCCCTTGGGGTCTTGGCCAACGCCAACCTAAGCTATGAAAAGTCTTTCCTTAGAGTTCAGTGGATATATTAGGTCTTCAACACACAGTCCTTACCAGTCAATGGGTGTGCTGAGACCAAGACAGATATAAAAAGGAAAACACTGTTTTGCAGCTCCTTCACACTGTCTTCCTGAAAATAAGGGGAAATTAGAGATTCCGCATTAGAGAGTCATTTAGCATTGCCTGCTGCAAACTGTTACCCAGACCAAGATTAAACATCCTGGGTAGCGTGAAGCAACAGATACTGCCGCTTCAATGTAGAGGCCTTAAAAACACCTTTCTCTTCTTTAGCTTGATATGCTAGGTATCATTTGTGAAACACTGGCCTGCGTGCATAAAACAGACTCGCACATCTAGTAAAGACTTTACATTACAGGGAAGGGATTACATAGCTGAAGAAATTAATCTAAGCTTAACAAAGAGCAGGCCTCAAGGTGAGGTCAAAGGCTAATTCAAATGGCGTAAAACTAGTATGTTCCACAGCCACCACTTTTATTTATATGATTTTATCTTCTCTAATTAACAGGGTGGTGGTCTGCGCTGAGGATGATACCTAGGTATAACTGGCTGACACTCAGATCTTGATCATTCAGCCCTGGTTAACGAACATTGATTTTTCTGCCCCAGTGGAAGTGATTTTATTCTGATGCATGCCATTTAAATTCATTTTACATAGCTACTTAGCGTGGCTTGGCGAGGCAGAGGCAAACCAGCTCTCCATGTCTAAATGAGACTCCTGAGCTGGTAAAGGACAGATCCTGCAGATTAGCAGCTGAAGATAAATTTCTCTCCCCTATTGATACTTGGCTACTAAGTCCACAAGTTGACCTTGAAAGGGATCACAACCAACTTGTTCAGAAATACTGCTGTGCAACCATGACTCTGACACAACCATTTAATTTTCTTCTTAATTCTGCATAGAGGGGTGTCATTTATAGTAATAAAAATCCAACAGTTTTTCAATCCCACAGCTGAATATTATCAACTCAAGACATTCCAATAAAAAGGCTAGACATTGTTCATACACTTTGGCGTATAACAGTGGACATCTTTCTACCATACGAAATAGTATGGTGTGAGTGCTTTCCCATTTCACTAATTTTTCCTTTTTGAAGAGGAGAACCAGTACACTTGCATTCTAATTTTTTGTTTAGCTTTGCACTTTTTCATATGCACACATATGAATTATATTATTAAGGAAAAAAATCAAGCAAACAAAAACAGCTACAGAAAACTTGTAATTAAACCTTGTTAATAACCAAGAAAGCAGCAGTAATGTTGGTATTATAGACATCCCACGGAGGTAACAACTGAAATGACATGATGGCAGGGAAGTCCATGAAACTTGAATCTCAGGTGAAGATGGACTTGGTTGTGAAGGAGCCACAGGCTGGGAGTCAGAGTAGATACTTTCTCCCAGTGCTGTAATTTATGATGTGGTTACATCGTAACAATCACAGTGTGAAGGATTCTGGTGAGAAAACAGTAGCTGCATTTCAGGCAAATGTGTTGCACTGGCTACTTAGTGCTCCTAAAAACTGTTCCAGGGACTGACTAAAATCCTTCAAATGCATGCTTAGTTACACTATAATAAAAATTTCTTGAAAATTCCATTACGAAAGCCTGTCATCATGCCTGCAGTACACCACCTCTCAGAAAGGGATCGTACTTTGGGGGTTGCAGCACACTGTCCAGGCAGCAATGACAATACCACCACTAAGTGAAGAAAATGGTGTTGGCAAGACAAGAACACCAACGAGATGAGAAAGACAATGCCTGGGTCAGGGGGAGGTAGGATCTCTTTCCTTCTCAGTGATGAGGTTCTTCATTTCCCTGTCAGGCACAAGGAAGCAGAGCCATGACAAAAGCCATGCAGGTGTGTGAGTGAGTGACCTGCAGATTTTCATCATACTGTCACAGTGGCATCAGTAAAAAGAAAACAAAAAAATAAAACCCCCTCTACTATGTACTAAGTATTTGTGCATCTTTCACGTCATTCCTTCAGCAGCCATATGGTATGTTCATAAACATTAAAAAAAATTGCCAAGGTCCCACAGTGAGTCCAGTTTACAGTCCTACCTACCCGTACTGGTCAGGCTGGTGCATCAGGGGAGCCCAAGTGTTGCCATAGTTGGGGTGCTGTGAAGAAAACTTGGGGCATCTCCCAGCTCCATACTGGCTGGGATAAGTGGACGACCTAACATATGGTGCAGAACAAAAGAACAGCCTCTTTGGATTTCCTCTGTATCACAAATAGGACTCACTGTCAAGTACATTCCTTCCACATGCAAGTATGGAGGACCTGCAGGAATAGCCAAAAGCCATTACACTTTCTCCCCTACAGCTGACTTGAGATCAAAGAGGAAAACAGTGTGCTTGCAACCCCCTGGCATCAGAGAAGTGTCACAGGTTTCACTCAATTTGCAGTTTAGAAATAGCCCTTTTGCCAGCATTTGCAATAGAGATTCAATGACTGCTCAGCCCTTCCACAGGTGCTGGATCACCGGAATGGGCAGTATGTGATGGAAAGGCTCTGAAATGGTGTGGTTTTGCCCAGGCAACGCTAGAAACCAAAAGCAGTTTTAGAAAACTGACCTAGGAGGAAGGTGTGAGACAGGAGTGGTTATCATTGGTGGTAATCAAATGGTAATCAAAACCTAGTTTTCAATCAAACACTGCATACTATGTCCAAAGTGTAAGTTGAATCACAACCAAATACTTTCCGCTTAACACAGTCTTTTCTGGCTATAACGATCAACAAAGTGAGCTTTCTCCTTTTATTACATGATTATAAAGAAAGTGTTCCTGCAGCTGCAGTGATGGCCCATTTATTCCTTCGTGCCTGACCTATCAGCTTATAGCCTAAACCAGACAGACAGAAGCAGACTTTTGTAAATCCTACTAGACAGGCCTGTTAAAACAACCAACACAAGCAAGAGACTGCTGGTTCACAGATATCTGCTGGAGTACGGTCTATTTTAAGGGACTGTGGTTCTATTTTACTGAACAAGAACATGAAGTACACTAAATTTACTGTGATAGTTTTAAAAGTTTGTTATTGCTTATCACTAGAAGCCACCTGCCTTCCAAACTCACAAAACAAGAAAGCCACAGATACAGGGACATATTACCTTCCTATTTCTAGTTTTACATTGTGTCTTGGAATTAGAGCAACCCTAGTGTCCATAAACACCGGTCTTGAATGATAAATACCTGTATGTGTATATGTGCATCTGTGTATGCATATGTATAAATAAATGCAAGATGCTTAATACACACACATACACATAAAACATGCTCACCAGAACAGCGCAACCAGCTTTGTGTAATTCTCAAATGTAATGGAACTTCTCATAACAGAAAAAGATAATAAATACACCAGGAGTTATTTGAGTCCAGGGAGGAAATGCGGAAATTACTTCCTGTCAAAAATTTCCCAGAAAATATGATTTCATTGCCAAGTATCAAGGCATTTTAAGAATAACCATGGTCAGAAAAGTGCCTTTGCCAAAATCCACGCACAAACAGCAACATGCAGTTATGCTGCCCAAAGGGAAGACAAGAAGACAGATGATGGCTCCAACCTCTACAATCCTGTTTGCGGGTTCTCTCTTATGGATGCGTAAGTGGCAGTTATCAACTCCAGATAACTTCTGACTGCTTTTATGCCTTCTTCTGCCTTTCCCTCTAGCTGCTCCCCTCAGTCTGCCTTCCTCTCCCCCTCTGCATGCCTGCCAGGAACAAGAACATCCCATAGAAGAGAACTGCCATCAGCACTGCTGCTCACAATGTGGGCTGTAAATGCAAGAGCTGATGGGCAGCTTCCTTGCTCTCTGGCAGGGGCAAGCTGTCAAGGACACATTGGCCTTCTTTCTACCAGAGATAAAAAATACATATCCAGCTAACCAATTTCAAGTTACAGAGGCCTTGTTTTCAACTCCTAATGTCACTGCAACCCTGTGGGTTTTTCTAAAGCCTACAGTGCCACGAACCAAACTGGAAGTGGCCATCATCTCCATTGTCACAGCTGCTTTTCGAGAGTATAATTCAAACACACGATAGCATGCTTTCCTCTTATGTTCAAGTAAAAGTATTCTTCCCACACGCCATCTCCTCCCAGAGATAAGGGCACAGGTAGAACATGTACAAATGCATACACATACACCTATACAGTGCCATTACTTCAGAAATGGCAAGAAAAACATTCCTACACATTTAAACTCCTTTCACCTGGATGCATACCTGCTCTGAGCGGAGTTTGCAGCAGCCTGCATCACTGCAGCAGCCGCCTCCTGTGCCTTACGGTTCACAGTTGGCATGGGTGGGCCCATCCCAGGGCCTCCCTGCTGAGACATCCCAGGAGAATTGGGGGTCATACTGCTCATGTTTCCAGGAAATGGTCTGCTCTGCATCCCAGCTGATGGCATCCGTCCCAGGGGAATGGTACCGCAAGGCTGGCTTGGCCCCTGTCCATGCATCTGACTGTTGGCATTTATACCCATGCCAGGTCCTGGGCCACTGTAACTTGTGTTGGGCACGCCGCTGTATGTCGGTGGTCTGGAGTAGTTTCCTGAACAAAATGATAAAAAGCACAGAGAAAAAACATTAAACTTGAGCAAATAGTTCTATTTAGGAAGTTAGCAACTGTAAAATTTACATGTGAAATAAAGAGAATCACACTGGCCTCGAAGTCAGAACAACTTTTTCACCATGAGGACAGACAAACAGTGGAACAAGCTGCCCAAAGAGGTTGTGTAGACTCCCTCTTTGGAAGTTTTCAAGACCCAGTCGGGTAAAGCCATGAGTAACTTGCTTTGATCTTACATCTGATCCTGATTTGCATACAAGGTCAGCCAAGAACAACTCCTGAGCATCCTTCCAGCCTGAATGATCCTATGAAGCTGATTTTCATGTAACCTCAAACATTTTCTGCCTAATATATGCCATGGGGTAACAGCAATACAGAAAAGCACAGCCTCCAGAGGGTTAACAACACAGCACACAGTACAAAACCATCTTATGCAGTAAAGAGATATGTGACATGTAAGAAATCCATTACACAAGCTCAAGGGAGAATCTTATTTTTGTAATTTCATGTTCTCATTCTTCGTCTTCCTGCAATTTCAGCAATAGGCTATTCTCGCTGCCTTCTTGCTCCTAACCGTTCTGCCCATTTGTGTCAGAGATGCTTTGGCAGGGACTGGTGAGGACAGCTGCCGGGCCTCGAGAAACATTCCCACTCCCTCCTGCCCTACCTTGCCTTACTGGCAAGTTCAAAATTTGGCTACGCTAGCAGAAGGGGTGGTAGCTTACAGCTCACCTCCTCTGGAAAGGTAGTATTACACAAGTAACGGCAGTAGTACAAAGAGGCTAACATAAGTAGGTGCCTTAGGAAGGATGGCATGAAAACCTGGCTGACCCCAATCTCCATTGTCACTGGAGCAAACTGCTCCGCTTGCAGCAACTTAAGTCATTTGAGTGTCGATTTTCCTACCACGCTGAAAGCTCAAGAAAAACTGAGCATTCAGTGTTACAGAAACAAACCCAAGCAGCATGAGAAAAGAGGAAAAAAAAAAGGTAAAGATATGATAGAAAATTATTTTAAGAAACGGATCACATTACACTACTTCAGTCATCAGTTTTGACTTGTCTTTATTTCCATCTCATCCAGATTAGTGGAAACACGACCCGTTCCCTCCCTGTGGGATGCCGCAGAGCAGAGTTTCCTGACTACTCTCAGATATTCCCACGCTCGTTTCAAAGGCAGCAGCCCTTGGACTCTTCCTCTGAACATTGAGATCAGCCACGTATCTCCTCAGGCCTCAGCGATCAGGCAGAGAAGTTGGTGGCATGCAACTCCTGTTTATATTTAAAATAAATAAATTCATCCATCATTTGAATGCACACATAATTAATTCATATGCTCCTGCTGCTGTGCTTTGGCTAATCCTCCCCTCCTCCCCACCTGGTAAGTGACTCACGCTGCTACAAGTTCTCCTCTGTAAGAACACGTGAGACCTATGCTTCCCAAGTAAATGGAGCAACAACTCTCCTGTTTTAGAAACCAAGTTTCTGCCTGGGGGTCTTCACAGAAGGAACCCCAATATGTGGTTCCACAGAGATGAAAGACTCCAGATTCAGCTTTATGCTGACTTCAGACTGCCCTGTCACTTCTCCTCCTCCTCTAGGATGGCAGCTGACTGCGTTCTGTTCAGCGAGCCATTGCCCCTAGCCAGTGTTTTGGTTGCTGAGACCTGCTCAAGCCACACTTCTGATCCAACATATGTGACCACAAACTGAAGGGTTCACTAGTTTCAAACTGCTCTGTTTAGTGTTAAAGGTCTAACACACAACTCAGATGTTGCTCTGGTTTTCCAGTTGCTTTGCGCAAGAAAAATGTAGTGCAGCAAGATGGTGTGTATGTGCGCTCAAAGATTATGCACAGCCCGTTAACACATTTTATGTACATGCTATTAGTAACACTGCTTCCCACAGTGAGGCAAATTCCCTCCCTGGACTAGCAGACCTGATATCCATAATCACTGGAAACTACTGTCAGTCCAATTTACATAAAGGCAATTTGTTTTGTCAGTTAGGGTCTACGAAGTATGGTTCAGCATCATGCTTGGAGGAGCAAACACCAATACTAAATACTATTGCTGTTTTGATGCTATTTTGAATTGGGACAAAAAAATCTCTTCTCTTGTGCTTTGGCTTCTCCAGCATAAGCACAACACAGAAAAAACAGTGGAATCTTCTCCATAAAAATATGTGGCTCAGTTAAAATAGCTCCTAATCATTCATCTCCAGGGATAAATGTCCAAGAGCATAGGGAAGTGGTTATCTTTTCAGTAAGGAAAACAAGTTCCAATGCTTTTTTCCATATTCTTTTCCCTAAGTATTTCCTCAATACCTCAAGTACTAGCTATTCTTATACCTTTCCCAGGCCACAAAAAAAAAAAAGGGCAAAACAAAAGCCAAACAAAATACAAGAAGAATTGCCAGGAATGAGGAGTGCCATCTTATTTCCATGTTTCTCTAATAGATTAGTAATTTCTTGGCAGTGGCTTTGACAGAAAACAGATGGATGCAGCATTAAACACAATGAATGCAGCAGATGCTAGGCCAGCCCACATCAGCTGGACGTGTCAGGCAGCCAAGTCCAAGAGCCCACACTTTTCAAGTGGGTACAAGCCTGGCAACAGCAGCTGTACAATACTACTGAACAACTCCTCCTCTCCATATCTGAGGGATTTTTGATTCCAACTGCCCCCTTAGAGCAGAATTGTACCCAGAGAGATGACATTTCAAATGCACGAGAAAAAACAAAGTAACTGGAATCAGGAAGAAGAAAAAAAAAAGTGTAACGAAGGTAAAATATCAAAAAGCCTACTAACAAGCTGCCAAAGACAGATGTTCATACTTACTGCTAGAACTCTGGTCCACTTTGTCCAGGTTTGCTGAACAAAATGCTCTGATACCTTGCCATTTCTAGACAAGCTGAAAAGAGGGAATCTACCTGAGAAGTACCCGCAGTTTCGCTCTTGGCTTTAGAGACATAGGTCAGATTCACAGTATAAAAAATAGGATCTTAAAATAATTTTTGCATTTTCTACATGTGCACTTAGCCATCAGGTTTTTCTTGGACAGACAAATTACACGTATTTTTCTGAATTCCTTTGAATTTTACCTAGGGGACTTCAGTTTATACAGTCGATATTTAAGCCTTCATTCCACAGGTTGTTGCACACATGGGTCTGGATTCAAACTCCAGACTCTTGAGATACCTAGGGTATCCCATCCTCAAAATGCTACCACTTTAATTAAAATCTAGGATTAAAATCAGTTGGAGCTGAATAGCAAAGTGCTTTTGTGAAACAAGTCCAACGTTAAAGGTTACAAAGCACAAACATTCAATTCTTATTACTTAAATGCAAACAAAAGTGGGCTCAGCTTACTGTGGAGGTTCTGGTTTGCAGTTCAAACTTATTCAGTAGTGATTTCTCTCTTTGTTATACTCAGAATGGTTTTACTGCTGAATTGAGCAGAAAAAATTAGGGAGATGGGATGATTTCTGATGTATGTTACTGATCCAAAGGAAGTTTTTCTCTGCCTCAATCTTAAAAAACCCAACTGACTACAGCATCTGACTACTCTCCAGAGTGCATTTAAGGGACATTTTGCTGTGGCAGCAGTTTGATGCTCGGGTCATAGACCAGAGCTTCATTAGCCCTCAAGCTAGATGTTGTCCAAACACAAACCGAAGAGTCTGTTTCTTTCAGTAACAACTTCCATTCTTGCTTTGCTTTTTTTATCCTTGGGGACATGAAAATGCTTGGATTTAATACAAAATTAAAACTAATGTTCTGTACTGCATGCTCACGTGTTGTATCACAGACACGCAGAAGTGTGGAGCCAAAGCCACTTTTTATTTTTGTAGGAAATGGTTTCACAGGACTAGACTAGGTCCCCAGTACGGAACTGCTTCCTGGGAAAATCTATTCTACTCTTATTATAGATCTAAGTGTCATGTAAACACATGAAAACCAAATAAATCAACCATATGCATGAAATGGATCATTCTGCTCTCATGAACTGGGGGCCAATTACTCCAGCTCAAACTTACTGGTGTAGTCTTCACTATGGTGAGCAATTCCACTGCAGGGAAAGGACACTAGAGTCTTGAGCAAAGGTTTTCAGAACAGCACAAAGTGAAATCTAGCATCCAAACTAAAAGCTTAATGCTACAGAATGCTTTGACCCATATACAAAAATACAAGTAGTCCTGTCAAACTCAGCCTATGCTTAACAATACTCTGGCAGAAGGCCTATGTGAACAAAACACAGAAAGCAAATAAAATCCTTGAGAATTATTTTAGTCAAATAATTTAAGAAGTCAGTTGAAACCCAAGTAATTTTTAATATATTTGTTATTTTGGCAGTAAAAGGCAAATGGGGTAAGATTATTATATATTCATCATCGCTGGCATATAATTGTACTTTGTAAGAGGGTATGTTAAGAGTTGCAATTACAGATTACTTTCAATAAAAATGAAAAATGCTATTAAAATCTTAAATCCAGGTAAATACATGACTTTGAAATATTGCCATCTTCATCCTCAAATTTTATTAATAGTCACATTAGCCTGGTGAAAACATAGTATTCTTCTGCTCTAATTGTTACCTGTAGAGCTGAAAGTCTGCAGGGTCCTAATTTTATGATGACCAGTGCATAGGATCACTGGTACTCTCCAAGAGCTGGCAGAACACACTTTTAATCCATCACAGTATTCACCAGACCCTTCTGAAACGGCCTGTTAATGACAGTGATGCTCATTTTCTTCCTGCCCCTCAAGTTCACTTTTTAATAGCCGTTTCTTCCTGACCGCGACCCATAAAATCATTACATAGGCACTTTCATCTACAGAGGGAGGAAAAGAACTGCTGAACTCAAGCAAAAAAGAAAGTAGCATTCGGCGTGTTACTTAAATGCATTGATTTAGTACAAAAACCCTTCCATTCAATCAGTGTGGATGGCTAATGTTTTACTGCACTTGACACCCACTATTCCCATGGTTCGGAATCTCAGCAGCAGCAGTACAGCTGGAAGTCAGGATAGTACATCATAAATCCACTGGATTTTTACCAGTTAAGCTAGTTGCTCACTGTGCAGATAAAAATAAGCACTTGGACAGCATTTTATGGCCACAAAATGCTTTCCAAATAAAAGGAAAGCACCAGTCAACTGGAGTTAGGTAATTAATCTTCACACATGGCTATAAGGCATTACTAGCCCCATTTTACAGTTAAGGAAAGTGAAGCAGAGAAATGAATCTACTTGCCTAAGTTGAAAGATGGTGTAAAAGGCAGAGCCAGAATTAGAAACTGGGAAATCTTGGCTTGTAGCCCTGTGCTCAGAACACTACAACAAACACTACCCAGAGACTAAACAGAATGGAACATTGAGCAGGGCAGCAAGGCTCCCTGCAAACAAACATCAGACTAGTTCTCAGAAACTCCAGAGTCTAAAGCAACCATCCTTGCTTGATGGGCAAGCCATTGAGCCCTTACAGAATTTTCCATTGCTGGCTCTGGTTCTTTTGGGGGATTTTAAGTAAGAAAGCAATAGTAGGAAGTGCTGAAATAGAAAAGCTTCTTTATGTACCACTAAAGAAAATACTGCCCCTTATATATCTGTGGCTTGACTTCAACTTCATTAAACCCCTGAACAGGTGCATACTTTATAAAGGTTATCCATTAAAGGCAAAGCAATAGACAAGTTCAAGGTTGTGCAGTGGCAGAAACTGTGTATTCTACCTTTGTTTTAGTCCTCCAACAGTTCTGTCAAACAAGCAAAATAAAAGGAACCGTCCCTGAGTCTAAAGAGCTAGTTAAGATTCACAAATCGTATGCATTAGAGCTCAATATCATATTCCCACAGTAGCCACTGCATGATTATGCTTGTATTAAGACTTTAACCCTCACAGTCACCACACAATTCCAGACTGACCTTGGGAGTTCATCTAAGAAAAGAAGTCCTATTTTGGGATCAGTGTTGTGACCCTTATTCCATGCGTGGTCAAACGCAGCCTCATTGAAGAGATGACACGCTCGGGCTCCTAAACAATGGCCCCGGCAATGCAACAGATTCATCATTTCCTTGCTCAATTTAAGGTCACTATTTTTATACAGAGAAAGGTGCTAATAACAGAAGCAGCTTCTACCACAAGATGCAGCTCCATCTCTGGATGACAATTTTGTCTAGTTTTTTTTTAGGGAGAGTGTTGTGTGGGGGGGGGTTGTTTGTGTTGTTTTTTCCTGTTTTTGTTGTTGTTGTTTTTAAGAAATCACATACCTACCTACATTCATGATACATATATATTTTATAAATATATTTATAAAAATTATCATATACATTACCAGAAAGCATTTTACCTTGTGGTCCATACTGGCTCATCTGAGGCCCATAAGGACCACTTGAATTACTCTGCTGAAAGCTACCAATTCCAGGATGCACTTGGCCTCCAGGTGAGGGGTGTGGTGACATGGAAGGTCCAGTTTGCTGAGGTCCATATTGTGACATTTGGGGGTTCCTCTGTATGCCTGCCATAAAACCTAAAGGAAGAAAGTGCCAAAGAAAAAATTAATATCCAGCAAACTGTTCTTTATTTGAGAAATCTTTGACATTAAAAAAACCTAACCTTCTTTAGTTATTTTCAGACTAAAGATACCCAGAAAACTGCTACTGTTCACATGAACAGTAACAAATGCATCTCCAAGTCAGCAAAGCTGTCTCAACAATCAAAACCTGTATACAAGGCTCGAAAACTTTTACTTGTAAAATTAAAACAATCTTTAGAAAAAAAATTAAAGTAATTATCTGCATTACCTATTGAGTAGTAGGGAATTTGCCTGATGACTTATGGTAGGAGTATCATAACTTCCAAAACTATTTGTTGTTACCAAAATACATGTAGAAATTCAGCATATAGAGAACCACTGTAAATAGTCTTATTGCCCACAAACTCTCCAGAGCTAAAATTCACATTATGTGAAGACTAGTCATACCACCTAGAAAAAAAAGTTGGTTTGGTACATATTTGTGCTCCAAGTCCTTCTTCTGGTCTGTCCTCAGCATGCTTGTATTGCATTCTCTCCTTTTTCCCTTTTGTAAATGTATTAATGGATCCCAATTTAATTTAAGGTACAAAAGCTGCAGCAAGAGACCTACTGAAATGTTATAAAATCTAGAAGCTTCATATCAAGGAACAGAACTAAGCCTATTAAATGGGAGAAGAGAGTTTTGTGGTGCGTTTTTTTAAGTTTCCATGAACTGGGAAAAATCCTGCAATCCTGCCCATGAAATGTCTATGCAGGGATGTTGGTTTTCTAACGTTTTACCCTGAAAGGGCTTAATGCTGCTTTCAATACTGAAGAAGATGTGCTGAGGAGACAGCAAGGTTTTTTTCTGGAGGAAATCCACTTTCTTTTCTGTTCTGTTCCGCTTGCATGTTGAAACTTATCTTCATACTTCCCTGCGAGGTGAAGCACGAATGTACTGAAGGACAGCATTTGATCTGCTGCCACGGTGCACAGTACAGCAGGAGACACAGCACGCTGCTGCCCAGCCATCCAACGTGCATGACCAAGTCTGTGTTTCAGCCCATCCTGCAACGAGTTCGGGCACCCGCACTTTGAGGCTGCAGAGAACTGAAGCATTATTTATGAAAGGTGCCTGTTTCTGCTCCCCTCCATTAATTTTAGTAGCACACGTGTGGGGAAGTGTGAAGTTGAAAACCAAGAGACACCTCGCCTGACAGCATTAATTACACCTCACATAAGAGAGGGAATAGAGGAAAGGCAAGAGCAAAACCCCTTGGCAGTGAGTGGACAACTGGAAGCTGCTGAAGGGAAGATCAGAAAAAAAAGAGAAAAGGAGAGAGAGAGGCAAAGACAAGCTGTGAAGACAGACAGAAGTAGGTGACAGGAGGGAGGACCAGCAGGATGACTCCCAAAGGGCTGGGTTGTTCTCCCACTGGTTAGCATCAAATCTCACACAGGCCAAACAGTTGATGCCTGATTAACAAAGAGAGGTAATTTTTTCTGAGTCACATATAGACACATCATCAAACTCATAACTGAAAACATTGAGGTGCTATGGCACCTATGACCAGGTGGTTCAGAGGTCTCTGGCCACAGCCCTAACAAGCACGTTTTGAACTCAAAAGAGTAAGTTTCTCATTCTAGCACTGCTGTTACTGACATGGTAGGTGACACTGGGTGAATGACCTTCCCACCTTTCTGTGGGTCAGGCTCTCCGTTTGTGCACTGGCGACAAAGCTCTATATGAAGGGAAAAGTATCTGTGATGTAGAAATGAAAGGTGGTGCGCACTTTCCCAGAGATCAGGCTTTGATTCCAAATACGTGTAAACAGTTTTTGAGTCCTCCACAAACCTGTGCTATATAGCATACTTATCCATCCACTAAAACCCCAGAGACAAGAAGCTCAATGCTGCAGGTCATAAGGACAAAATCCAGGAGCTGAGATGATCTTGCACCCACTTGTGCCCAGTTCTTTCATGCTATGAACAGCTCAACGTGCTAAAACTCTTAACAACTGCAAGGTTTGGCGGAATATACAGAGAGTTTTCCTGATCTTTGTGCAAGCCCCAAGAGAGGGCATTTGATCACACCTGAACTACAAAGTCAGAGTGTGGCACCCGCTCTAGAGGAAGCCAGACCACATGCAAATAACGGAGGACAAAATGACTGCTCGGAAACTGGTCTGTACTGGTTGGAAAACTCCACACTTTCACAAAGGAAAGCTCGTATGACCTTCTCAACTTAGCTTTATTTTTAAACAGACCCCTCAATTTTTAAAATAGTTACACGCTGCGCACAAATCTTATTACAAAGCCTTTGTCTTCTGCTGACAGTGCTGTAACTGATTTAGAAACCTAATACAATCGTATGTCTGTATAAAATAAATGCTCGCATTCCTGACACACATACACCATATATATCACACTCGTGGGATCTATTTAAATGAAAAATTTTGTACTGGTCACACTAAGTTTTTTTATTATAAAGATAGTATAGTTACTCCTGTATCTAGTCCAGAAGAGAGGGTTTTCTGTTCACCATTGGCCTTTTAATACATATGAGATAACTTCCTAAACATCGTGCTGGTGATAAAAGTTTTTCAGCCCAGTTATTACCACAGGCAGTACTTTTCTTAACACCACAAGGATGGATGACACATTGAAAAGCTATTGTTTGTACTGGCTGTAGTTATTTCCAGTAGTAATGCAAAGGGACTGTTGGTTGCTGAATCTAATGGAGAACATGGAAATGTCTAATGCAGAACATGAAGAACATCAGTTTTAGCCAGCTGCGCTGTTGTTGGAAGGGCTCCTGAAGGGACTAGAGTAGTAAGTGAAATAAATGTTCCCACTCAAATGACCTCTTCTTCAGGAAACTTTTCCTGGTCAATTTTTGATTCTGTGGGTGCTGTGTTATCTTCTATCACTGTCTGTCCTAGATGCTGAAGCATGGCCTTAAAATATGACATGCTCCAACTTCCTTCCAGAGAGCAGAGAAGTAATTTCAGCGATAGATGCAATGTGGAGGAGAAGGTAAGATCGGGTCCTTACTGTGATCAGGAGTCCTTTACAACAACGAGGAGTCTATTCTCATCTACCTCCATGAAAGCCCAGTGAATGTTCAAAAATCAGTGCATGAGTTTGAAGTTTTTCAAATATTTGCAGAAAGCTCAGATGTCTTAGAGAGAAAAGGGGTTCCTGGTTAGGACGTTAACATTCTTGCATCATAAAGAGAAAACAACATCAATTCTAGAAATCTTATCAGAAATGAAAGGAAGCAGCTGGCATACATTCATTTTTCCTTATTTACACACATTTCCCTAGTGTTCAACTTCATTTTATAACCGAAACAAAAAGAAATAAATTTTCTTTCCACAAAATTAGATCTAAGATAAAGTTTGCTTTAGGAAGAGAAGTAGGATTACATTAGAGCTGCACTGGAGTAAAGGCAGTGGAGTGATTAAACAGCCAGAATGCATCTGACATGTCAACTTCTGTGACAACAAGGTACGGTTTTTTGTCTTTAAACTGCTAGGAAACAGCTATGAGTTAAGACTTTAAAAATTGCAATGGCAACATGTTCATCAGTGAACAAATCTACTCCCTTCCCTTAATATTAGTGATAAAAGAGGTACAGATTATGCTTTACATGCCATCACAACAAGAGATTACTTACCAAAAAACACCTGAGTGGATTCTGGCAAACTAAGCTATTTCAGGAGTAGTTGAATAAAGTGCGCCTGACAGAAGTATTGCCTTCCTTTTTAGTTATTTTTATACTGCATTTACATACCTCAAGGACAGTTGTCTTTATTAAAGCCCAATTTAATGTTGTAGAGTCATCTTTGCGTTTTTTACTTATAAATGAAACAGTAGCATACTGTTAACAATCAGCACACAGTAGCTATAATAAAATATGTTTGCATGTTCAAATAGAACATACATACAAGGTTTAAAAATGGTCAGGTAGTAGCATATTTTTCTCCTTTATTTTCAGCAAAATATGTAGAAAAAATATAAGTCTGGCAGTGCTTATGATAGAAGTGTTTCTGCTCCTTTGATAAAGGAAAAGATAAAAATGAAGCTTCTGTTATCCTATACAGTACTACCTCCAGGTAACACACATCATATAGCTAATACCATTTATGATGTCTTTGTAAAAACATTTAAAATCTTGTTTTTCCCTTATGCATACATATAGGCAAAATAGATAAACAACAGTAAATTACTAAAGCTTCATGAAATTATGCACTAAGGTTGTCTTAATTACATTTGTAGACTGACCTATACAAAATCATCTGTTTGTTGAACACTAACTCCTTAGCACTAACCATGAAAAACACTCACCAAACGTGCTGGGTGTTGCTGTAAAACCTGAAATGGATTCTTTTGATATTTTAAAGTCTTGGCTTGAACATGAAAAAACCTTTCCAGGAAAGCAGGAGCTCAAACACAAAGGAGGTGACTGCAAAGTATCAAGTTATTGCGTATCAGCTAATGGACAGCAACTGTATACTGGCACATATTTAACCTACGGTCATTGAGAGGTCTTTTGATTTTGATTTAGCCAGGAGTAGTGCATTGATTTTCATGAATGAATTGAACCTGAAAACACGTGGAACACTTACTCATTTTAAACTCAGGAAAAATTTGGAGTTTACAATGATAGCAGATCATCATTAAATTACACATTCGATAAATGAAAAATGAAGAAAGATACAACTTGAAATGAACGGTACTTTGTAAAAAGGAACTTACATAAGAAAAAATACGTCAGGCTATTGTTTTTTCTGGAGAGGCACGCTTAGTGACAGAGCATGGGACCAAAACAACCAACGATCCCTTCTGACCAAGGAATAAGGAAGCTTTCCTTGACCAAGGGCAGAAGCTAAAGAAGGGGCTAGACAGGCTTATTACTATGAAAATCACGGAATGAGAAAAGCAGAAACGGATTGGATGCATTCACTGATCATCAAAGAATTAGAGAAAAATAATGTAAAATTCTCTACTTACAAATCAGCTCAAAAAAATTAAGTGAAAAGAGGTATTTTCCACTACCTAAAAATGAAAAATGTCTCTGTGTGCAATCACACAGATTTCCAATGCTTAGTGTGTTAGCAAGGCACTGGTCAGTACCCTTGAGAAAAAAGAGCAAATGTTTGCACACGCATGACACAGTTTTTGGCAGACTTTCCTTCCTCAGCCAACCGTTTGGGCTATACTTGCTATCTCAGCATTTTCACCAGAGAATACAACAGAATTGAGATGAATCTAAATCAGCGACTCCCAAAGGTAGCTCCTCCATGGGTAAACAACACTGAGACACAAGTGGCAGGGTAAAGCTAAACAAACAAAAAACTATCTTCCGTGCAGTGGATTTAATAAAAATTGGCAACTTGTTAGTACAGCAGGATGCTCAGGAAGATCACAGACTGAAATTCTCCCTAGACCATCTGTTTCAGATGGCAAGGACAGCTTTGGACTGGTGAACCATGTCTGGGTTTTTACCCAGCTAAACATGTCCACCATCAGCACCTCAAAGCACTGTGAGAAAACATCCAACAGAACAAGATTCACACACAAGTGTTTAAATAATTGAAAGAGTTGGTTACTCTTGCATAAGCCTGAGATACCAGGACCCTTAATATGCAACCAGGTTGTCTGTACAGACTGTTGATGGTACTGGAAAAAACATCATGAAATGGTGAGGTCAAACCTGGAGCTGAGGGGCTTACTGTAAGAGCTAAGGAAATACTGTTGTGCCATTGCTTATGGGGGGACAGTGCTACCTGGCCACAAACTACTGTCACTGGCAAAGAATGGCACGGTACCTCCTTAGCTCAGGTGCTACTTAAAATACACATTAAAAAGGACGCAGTGAGAGAGATTAAGATGCTGGAAAAAAACCTAAGCTGACAAAAACGTCATACAAGTCTAATCAAATAACAGCAATGAAGAATCTGGGGAAAGTTTGATCCACGTATCAGAATACAAGCCAACTACATCAAGTGAAACCATGTGGGTGGCACAAGAAAACTGGCCTCTAGAGCAAGCAGGCACAAGATTCCTTTACATTTGAGATACCTCAGCTCTTATTCTCACTTTCAAGAAGCCAGCCCTACTAAAACATGCCCAGCTGGACTGGTGGCAGCACGTATGAGACCTATGTTTGTCATACACAGAACATTCAACTTAGTAATATACACTATAGGGTGATGTGTTGGTGACCAGTAGATCAGCTTGTAGTGTCAACCTCATTTAGATGATGCAAACACTAATTCTCAATACTCCTGTCCAGTTAATAGGCAGTGGGAAAAAATAAAAATCAAATAAATAAAACACCTTCACAAACAGATAGCAAAGACGATTCTGATCCTAAATTACAGCACTGCACCAAAAGCGTTATCTTTGCATGGCTCTGGTATGAACCTGTTAGATGTATCCCAAGCAGCAGCACTGACATGGGCAATACTTAGATATTGAATACACCAGATCTTTACTAATATCCCTGGTTCCAAGTGAACACTTCTGCTGATGACCAACTTGGGCAACTGAAGGGCAGCAGCATAAAAGAATGTACTGAGACCACTGACATAGGACAAATGGCGCATTCTTTAGCCTCTAACAAGAAGGCTAATAATCTTCCTGATAGTAAGTTTTTTACTCATATAAAAGCTAAACAAAGATTTTTAAATCCTTATTTCTTTCTCCAATCACAATCTATTTTTTTTAAGAGTCTCAAAGAGTTTTAAGAGAAAGTTCTTTACTGTTTCCCCATTAACCATAAAAAAAACCAAAAAACAAACAAACAAAAACCCAAACCCCCACCTAATTTCTAGATTGAGCTCTTTTTTTCAGCCCAAATAAAACCTCGTCATCTTCTAGTCCACCAGAGTGCAGCTAAAAATAGCTGTAGTTCTCTGGGACAGAGTAACAGTGACATAGTTTCCCCTTGGCACTGGACAACTTATTTTCATGTTGGCATCTGCTAATATCTGCAGAACAACCACCACACTTCTTAACGCCCATTCAACAAAGGATGTTTCTGTGCATAACCGCAGTTATGGAAAATATCACACCTTAGCAAAACTGGGGCTTCCTGCAAAGATCACTGCAGTTTTTCTCCTTTTCATAAAAGGATCTATATTCTGTTTAAGAAAAACCACTGGATGGGTTTTATTTTTCTTTAAAAGTATTTTCTTATTATGCTTTAATAACTATCTTAGAGTCTTCTCACTGTTTGTTTGTCTGACTGCTTCTCTTCACAATGTGAATAGCTTTGGGGAAGATGGAAACTAATGACCTAGCTAAGGTTTTAACCCAGACCCCCTAGTGTTTTACCAGCTGTGCTATTAGGTTAACTGGCTGAATCTCCTCTGCTTCTCTCTTTGATATTACAAAACCTGGCCTATGTATAGCACGCAATAATGTTTAAATTTTTCCCACCCCTAAACCTCCCTCTGCTACTGCCTAGCCTTGAAATTCATATAATCTATCACTGATAAATTAGAATCTGGGGAAGTGTCAGACAGATTAACCAGATGGTAGCTGGGGAAGAAATACCCAATCTTTCCTAATGCAAACCTTGCGTAATGCTTTCTGATGTAAATTTTGAGTGCTATACTGAGGGCAGAGAAGGAAAGACATTTGTGGAGATGTTGATGCACAGACAGAACAAAAAAGCATTGCTCATCCACCATCTTACACATAATTTGTTACTGTAACATACCTTACACAAGATGCTTTTATTAGAGTGCTTGGAAAATCAGGGTAACAGTGAATTTCTGCAGAAGAGCACACCACCCTGCCCTCCCAATGGCTCCCAAAGTGAATCCTCAATTTCACTAGGTAGATTGGGCTGTTGGAATTAATCTGAGTAGCAACATGAAAAACCTGAGAAGTCCATCTGCTTTATACAATCAACATTTGTCTAAGTTTCCCTAATAACATGCATACTTATGAAAATCACAGAGAGCAAAGAAGGAATGGCATTTTTCAACGTGTTAATGTGCAAGGCCTGCAGGCTTAATGGTCTAAATTTCAGGTTTGAAAAATTTACCCTCCCTGGAGACTCCTGTTCAAAGCTTCCATGGATCAACTCACATCGTCTTTTTCATGAAGTAAATATATTGAATACCATGAGTTATATATAGAATTTTGTGGACAAAACTAAAATACACACAATGTGTCTTTTCTGTCTTTCACACACCTAAAATAAGCAGTAATATTTTTTCAAAAATACAAAATCAGTGTGTTGTCCTCAGTCCCAAAACGCCTTCATCCTGGTCTTATTTTACCATGATTTATGATTTGACTGATTTTTCCCTTTCTTGATTTGCAGCTGTTCCCTGACGAGTGTTTATTTTGCAGTCTTTTGAGATCCTTTGGGATGGAAGGAACTATCCAGTGTTAGCTATTAATATATACATTACACAGATTTCAGCTCACTGCCCCATATATTAACTTGAAAAGACATAAAGGGTCTTAGGTAAGAAATTTGTTATTTTTAGAGAAGCCTCATAAAAAGGTTAACTTAGGTAATTGAGGGAGCAGAGTGTCCTGGAAATGATGGTGCTGTTGAACAGGCAGACCACAGGCAGCTGACAGCTTATAGGCCACAATGGGAAGCTGTCCCAGGGATGGGGATCATACTCAGTAACTTTGCAGGGAGTCTGGTGACAGGAACATCAAATGTCACTTTGTCAAGTTCTTCATCAGTGACTGCTTGTGGCTTATCTTGCTCCCTGAGCCCAGAGGCAGGGAATCTGAAGGCTGACTAATGAAGTCAGTGGAAACTTTTCTATTGAGAAGACTCTCTGCTGGCAACTATATAAACTCTCCCAGTATAATTCAATTCTGCTCCCTAATTTCAAAAAGAGAATCCCAAATTTAGTTTAAAAATGAAATAAAGATTCATCCCCAAGTATAACAAGATTTAACATCAGCAAACAGAAACCAATGACCAGCTGCTAGTATACAAAATTTACTTGGGAGACCTGACTCTGGGTTTTGATTGTACAGATATCATTATCTACTTCAAATCCTACTTCTGTAGTTTTGCTCTCTCCCAGTGTGGCTTATCACATGTACATCACACCCTTTCTGCCTTCGGTTCTTCTTGCAAATGGCCAATACTGCTGTATACTTAGTGTAGGTCACAGCTAATCAGATCAACCTGAAGCTGAGACTGGCTGATACACATGTGAAATCCAAGTACAGTCTGAAACCAGCATCCTGAAACAGCAACTGGTTTCTTTATCTGGTTTGGCAGAGTAAGATCAGTTCTAATTCTTTCGGGCAAGAAAAACAGGTCTTCTTGCAATGCTTGAGAGCCAGACATAAAACTATTCACTCCCACAGCTCAGAGTGAAATACAAGTAACCTTTTATGCCAAAGATCTTGATTACTAATCAAAGTAAACCTATTGTAAGCTTTTTTGCTGTGCAGTGCTACAGGATGTAGTACAATACAGATAGAAGGATGGGGGTCTTGGGTGCTACTGCAATTGAAATAGCAAAGAAAAATAGTGTGCATATGTCTAAAAAACCTGCTCATCAGACCAACACTACATTTCAGTGCACTTCACTTCCACTTTTACAATCAAATTACAAATACAGTGGTAAAAATAAATGGTGGCCTGATCCTTTTTAAAGACTGCTGCTAAATTTAGTGCTCACTAAACTGAGAAACGTAACTTTTTGAGTCATCAAAGAAGTTTAGCAAGCAGCTCTACTGCATGGCTCTGCCTTCACATATAGATCAGCTCTGTACGCTTTTATGCATCATGTTGCTCTTTCATCACACGACTTGAGATGAAAACGGTATGTTTTACAGAGCTAGTGTGACAGTTTCAACTAAAACCTGCTTTTCCTCCTTACATGATGCACTCTTCCAGCTGTTGAGAGCACAATTCCTCTAACCCCAGTTTTCTGGGTATGAAGATTTCCTCCCAGCCTGGCACAGTGTTCCTGCGTACCAGCTGGAGCTCAGCTCCTCCCCACTGACCCACTTGGAGAATGCCATGTGCAGAAGAGGCACTCAAACATACCTGTGGCTTTGCACTCAGTGCATGTCTCAAGCATCTTTCTTTAAGAGCCTGAAACACTTCAGTCTACATCAAGTAAACTTATTACCAAGTCTGATTTAACCTTAAGTGGTGTCATCGTTAACATGGCAAGCAGAAGAATTTTAATGACAAGAATCATTTTATTCTCTAGCTCCTCAGTGCTCTGAATAGATCCCAAATCCCCAAATGAGAGCAAAAAAGGTATTCTCAGGGAAAAAGTCTTTTTAAGATCTGAAAGCAAACTGCAGCACCTTTTTTGTTGCAGTAAGTATTCTTTGATCTATTTTCTTCCTTCTGGTTTCCTTTTTAAAGAAGAAAATAGATTTCAGGGGAAAGAATCTCTGCCATCAAATGTCAGTATTAAGCCATAAATCTGATCAGGAATTGTAGGTGCAAAACACCTGATTGGTATTCTGTGTCTTCCACGCAAGCAAAAAACATTTATATTTTGTTAGAAGAAAATATATGACAGTGGAATTTATGTGATGACTGTGTACAAATAAGCACACCCAGAAAACAGGGGGGAGAAAAATACCTATATGAAATCTAATGGGCAAATTAGGAAATTGTAGTTACAGGAATTCAGTTGCTACTTAGTGTTTATAGGGAAGCACAAAGAGAACATCAAAATGCCTGATCACATCCCACCTGTTACTACCTCTTGCTGGATAACATCTTGGCTGCCAAAAGAGCTATTTAAATTTACTACATTGCAGCTACTGATAAATATCACTTCTGTGAAGATCTAATACTAAATAAGGACTAGATCTGAGCATAGAGCTTACAAGCAGTTGTGTCAAAAAGATCCAAATTTTGCTTGGTTTAACACCAGTACTCCTACAAGCCTGCAGTTTCTTACTCCCTGCCCGTGTCTGTGATATGTTTTTAATAGAGCATACAACTGTACAGCAATCCTCAAAAGCTGGATCATGTCAACAACTGAAAGAAATAAAGCTAGAATGGAAAGAATGACATGAAAGAAGAAAAAAGAAAAGGTACCGGGAGGAGGTGACGGAGAAGAGGAAGGCTACTACTCAACAGTTTTGGAGGTGCTTACTGTGGGCACTTTCCACATAGATCTGACAGGCACAGAATGGTGCCATGAAACTGCCTCCAGCAATGGAATACATTTTCCAGCACATCACAGCAGCTGCAACAGCATCAATTCTGCTTGCAATCCATGTCCAAACAGAAAAGTTCTCAGCGGTCCTATTTCAGCATATCTCAAGGACTAATTAAATCCTCATTACTATCTTCTAATTATTCCAGTGCTCTGGGATTTCACTAAGCAAGTCCCCAACGGTGCATTAGATGAAAAGGGTTAAATAACCTGTGTTGATTTTGAGACTCCAGATCTATTTCAGACCTTTAGCATATCATCAGCATTATCATGAATATTTAACTACGTACCGCTGTGAAAATTGTAAGGGGAAAACAATTAAAGATTTTTTAAAAATTAATTCTGACCCATATACATTTGCACTAATAAATAAGGCTTCTTTAAGTATCCCCATTATGAGAGTGCTTGCTAGAGTAATAACGTGAAGTCATTAACTGTTTCCATTAAATTCAATGGTTTTCAGGAGCTCCCAAATCACTATTTTAATATAAGACTGAAACCTGACATGTACATATCCAACTGTATAAGCATGAAGAACACTACTTAAAAGTTGGTAAGTTTTCTACGCTTTTTCAGAATTAGGTAAGGAACCATTCATTTCTGCAGGGGTAAAAGTGCCTATTTCAACATTACTGTGATATATATTCTGTTATTATTGTTTGCATAGGTGAGTATTCCTGTATGCAGACGGACATCTCCATTGGGTTACAAAAGTAAGAGTGGGAGTATAAGCTAATGGCCAGGACAGACAGCTTCTTTTTCATGCTGCAGCTTCAGGAAACTGATTTAGGGGGTTAGTTTGGATATGCTGGGTTTCTGTTGGATCCATATAAATAACTTCTAACCCACTGAGCAGTTCTGGCCACTAAGTACATCCTCAAAAGTGTGACTTCCAAACCCCAAACAGATGAGGGTAAGCAGGTAGAGCTGAATATAGGGAACTCAAGTGACTGTGTACCTTCACTATTTGCCAAATGGTTATGACAGCTGTGGTATCCCTGCTGCCCTACCTCTGGGGGCTGATGTAACTAACGTCTATAAAAAGCTTTGACTTCAAGAAACACACAAGAAGCACGCCACCCTGCCCTCCCAATGGCTCCCACACAAAAACCAAAATCCTACTTTTGATCACAGTAAAGAAAAGTCTGGAGTAGCTGTATCAGAAACAAATAGCAAAACATGCATCCCCCTTTCCCTTGAAAGCACAGCAAGCCTCAATGACCAGCTTAATTAGTCGTGACTATATTTTAATGGGGTATCTACAAGTAACAGTAATTGCTGGGACTCAGCAGCAGTTAAATACGTGTGTAGGTGAGCGGCCATGGCCACTCTTGCTCCTCCAAGATACTTCTGAGCCCGGTCCTGCACAACCTGCTCCCTCTGTCTCCAGAGTTCTCTGGCCCTAACAGTCTATGAAGGTGTAGGGGACTTACTTCAACCCTCAATACTTCCAAAGATACGTAAGCTGAGACATAGGTTACGCGCACAGAAGTACATGCCATTTCTTATTGCCTAGGTAGACCGTGCATGTTGGTAGAACTGAAAAAGTTTCATTGATTGGGCATCAAACAAGTGGCCAGTTACTGATTCTGAGAGGAGAACAAAAGTGGGCTGCCTAGAATAATACGCTCCACTTATGCTGACCCAGTCCCAAATGTCCAACAACTTGAGCAGGACACAGAAAATTTTCACATTATTTTTAAAAAGTAAGCATTTTTATGCTTATTAAAAAAAAAGTATGAAATAAGCTACATAAAAAGCAAGCTGAAGAGCACAAAAATCCAGTCCCCTAAGAAATTCCTATTACTGTACATATGCACATACATTACCACTCCCCTCCTTCCACACACAGAATGTACACGTAAAATACGCTCATTGCTTCGTGCTGCACTGTATGAACGGGGATGTGTAATCTTAGGCAAGCAAACATAAAAATCCCAGCTGGGTGCTGAGTAACCATGAAAAGTAGGGTAAAATACAATCAACCACTTTCATAACAATATAAGTAAGTGCAAACTTAATGGTTCATGGTAGAGGTTTAGCATCCAGAAGTGCTACAGCTCAGACTCCATCTGTCAATCAAGCTTCACAATATCCAGTAAATAACTTTTTTTTTCAAGTATTGAGAGCAGAGGATTCTGCTCAAGAAGCGATTAGTAGTCTTTTGTTCAGTCAATTCTCTCTCTAAACAAGGAAAGAAATGTTATACAAAGTGCTAAAACAAACAACATTACCTTATCCTACGGAGGGTCTCTGGGTTTTTTGTTTTCATTTTCTTTTTTTTTTTTCTTTTCTTTTTTAAAAGAAAGTGTATCAGTAATCCAAGAGTTTAAATTAATGTAACAGATGCCTACGGATCAGGTGTCCTTAGCAGCAACGATTTTCTGCTCAGGTTTTTATCAGTAAATGACAAGCACCTTCCCTTTGAGTCCCCATCACTCCTCCTCCTTCCTTTCTTCAAGTTCAGTGGAAACCAGTTCAAGCAAGCAAAGGAATCAACTAATGTAACAGCGTTTTTTAAAAGGTGAAGTTTTCCATTTCAAAGGAGCCTCTAATCAATGACAGGGTGCAAAAGGGAATGCATGCATGTTTATGTGCGCATAGCATAGACTTTAGAGAAGCTTTGGGTAACATGTTCTGCTAAATCAATACAGCCTAGCTAGCTACAAATTTCATATCTGCTCCATGAAACAAATGGACTTCTTGTACAAACGGGTCACAAGGATCATGCATATTACACCAGATTTTGCATATGAAGAGAGCAAAAATCGCAACATTCCAGAATACATTTTCCCTAAGAACATACCTACAATTCTCACCCCACTGCACAAAAGAAGAACCAGACTAAATCAGTCTGTTACTTTTACTTCTCTCACTGTTATTTACTTGTTTGACTTCCCATTGATGGCAACTGTCTTCTCTGTTTTACTTTTGAATACCCCTCCCAACCATACAATGACCCTCAGTTTTGCTCTGCAGCAGCAACAACAGAGAGGTTCGACCCTTCCAGCTCTGTCAGGCCTGCCTACCTTGTGTCCCAAAGCCAGGTGAGGAACACACACTGGGGAAATAATTATTACTGGGCAGTGTAACATTTTGTGCCAGGACCCAGCCATGCCAGGAAACACACACATCCTTCTGAAATGTTTGGGTCTTCAAAGCCTCAATCTGATCCATTCCTGCTGCCTTGTAACATTCTATCTCACAAAGCATCATATACAAATTTGTATTGGGTATCCAGTCCACCTTTTTTTCACCAAACACGTACGTGATTCTAATTTTTTTTTCAGGGCAAAGTAAGTCCCTGTACTAACAACTGCGTATAAAGAAAGACTGAAAAGGAAACAAAACAAATGAGTGTGGAATTCTGTGTTCATGTTCTCATTAATCAGCACTCCTGGAGGAGGGGACATCCAACACAGAAAAATAGCAAAAATTAAGATTCTCTCCTCTTCTCTGAGTCTTCTTAGTTCCTCCTGGATGCTATCCCAGAAATTTGTCATTCTGTGAGTTCAACTTGTTTCACTGTGAGAAAACTTCTAGTATTTATGATATCCCCATATGGTGCAACTTGGAATATTTCTGGTAGCAAGACATTTTAGGAGGGGCACTTCATAAATAACTCAATGTTTATCACAGTTATCATGTGTCTGTTTTGCAAGCTTGTCACTGGCGCATGTTAACCACTGCATGGACAGGATGCCCAGTTTACAGCAGTTGATCATATGTATGGCCACACAACAAAGCTGTGACAACTATCTTTCATGAGCTAGGGAGGAAGGAGGCAAAAGGAAAAGGGCTTAACATTTCTAAATGGCAACATTAAGAAAAGAAAGCTCTGTTCATTTTTGTGTGCACTTGGTAGGAAGCACCCTTTCAGAACAGTGCTGTTGCCTGCAAGGCTTTCCCTTCCAAGATTTCCAAATCTTTGAACTGTTAGACCTAAATAGTTGATTTCTCTTTATATTTAAAGAAATTTTCATTCTAGAACTGGCTAGAGGACTAGCTACTGTGTCCATGCAAAGACTTCAGAGATGAGAATTTTAAGAACAGTAGAGAAACTGCAGTGCTCGTAGCTAGCACTATTTCTATACATCTCCGTTCCAAGAGAGATAATGAAAAGTTGGATTCTCTAGGACACAAGTCAAGTATTTACAGCGAACTGCCTTTATACTCTGGGCATTCACTGTATTTTGAGAAAACCTTGTTTCCAACTATATTTTGGTAAAACCTGCTATCTAATTGCTCTTTCCCCAGAGAAGGAAAACCCTGAGCCCTTTACCACGAGTACTGTCATTATTTCCCCGGGGAAAAGAAAAGAAATACCAGGTAATCTCCCATTGCTAATGTGCAATTTAAAATGAAGGCTGCATTTGGCACCAACTGAAAAAGCTCCAACACCTAACAAACCTCGGTCCTGTGGCATTGGTGACTGGCTCAAGGCAGGGTGGGAGCTGGATTCTGACTGGCTGCCAGGAGGCTGCGGTGGCATCTGACTGCCTGTAATACACAGAAAAAAAAGGGAAAACAGACTTGCTTTTAACATTACAATGCACAAAACCAATCCTTGCTGCATTTTTCAACCACTCAACATCAAAGAAAGTACCAGCTGTATAAGGTAAAGACAGAGTTCAACAGGTCTGGCTTTTTTTTTCCAGTTTTTTTTTTGTTTGTTTTTTTTTTTTAAACCCATGGAGGAAACATGCATAAACATATTTAGCAACAGGCATGGAGAAATGTTCAATTTCGTATTGAGCGAGTTCCCAGCCTCGCCAACATGATCCAATTTATAGCTGCAAATCTCCTGACACATATTTCTGTTACAGAGTTTAACAAAATCCAAGTCTGCTGAACAATAGACCTCATCCTGCTGAGCTTAAACTGGCCTCCAGCCAGGGAGACACGGACTGCTGCCAACAATATTACCAATAAAAAATTCAGTCAATACAAAAATGACTAACAACAACAGTTTAAAAAGTATTTCAATGAATCAGTGGTTTTAATATTATTAGAATGCCCATGTAGAATATAGGAATAAAGAATAATATGTAGGTGCGTGTGGTGAAAGTGAAGCACGTTTGAAAGCGATCAGACAGAGACGGGATATCTTACTATGCAAATAAAGGCAAAGAGAAATTTGCTTATTAAAATATCCATCCCAAACAGTCTCATTCAAAAGACACTCGCACAGTTTATCCACTGCTGTCTACCAACCCAAAGAAGAACAGCACTCAGTGCTATCTGTGAGGCTTTAGCACACAAAATCTGTCCTTTCAACATTACCGGATAGTAAAGTGGGTGCTTCTTGCACTGATGAAAGTCACTCTTCTGGGTCACTATTCAATATTGTGTCAAGCAGAGAGGTCCATGCTACCACCACTGCCCTGCCATGACACCCCAGTGGCTTCATGCACATCAGCCAACCTGCCACAGCCTGAGCAGGAGTAAGAATGAGACGCGGATGTCCCCTGGGACTCCTCTCTCCACTGCTGGTCTGAGAATGCCTGCTCTTGACAGCCCAAGCAGCTTTTGAAGACCACCTCAGGTTAGGTAGCAAATACATACTTTAAGCATTAAGATACTGTAGTGACGAGCACAGTATAAATAGTAGCAGACAGATTTATATCCCTCATCCTCAGAAACTGCTCATGTTGTTTTCCATTTGAAAGAAGTGAAGAGAATAAAAACACCCGCAATAGATTTGTGCCTGCTGAGACTCATTTCCTCCTGCTCAGCAGCCGTCCCTCCACAGCGGCAGGAGCGAGAATGCCACGGCCGGTCCTGGCGCTGGGAGCCCGGCTGACGGGAGGGTAGCAGGGGCTGCTCCTTCTTTAGAGTGATGAGGGAAGGGCCCCAAGTTGGATGTAAACAGAGGAAAGCGAATGTGTCTGCTTTGCCCCTGCCACTTCCCAGCCTCAAAGCAACTGGCTCTCAGCACTGACTGTAAAGAAACGTCAGATAGATAAAGAACAAAAATGAAATCCAGAAAATATGGAGTGTAACCACCGCCTAGCTATTCAGATGAGGTACATTTGCACTAAAAAACATGACAGTCAACATTACTGGGAGCAGCTGTGACAACTGTCTGCGAGATGCAAATGCTGGACTACAGGCAGAATTGCTCCTCCAAAAGACCAAACATGCCACTCGGCGCCTGAGGCTTTGGGATCCACGGCCCATTCACAAACTCTAAGGCATATGACAATAACATTCTGGCTTATGTTTTGATATCACTCAAGAGCGGGCTGCAGAGACAGTAAGTGCCTGGGTTATAATGAACACTTTCTGCTTGACAGGAAGGATTCAGTGACTCAAGACTGTAAACAAACAGCAATTCCATGTTAACACAGGGCACTGCCACTTCCACTGTGTATGCCCAAGGCACCCCTATCAGACTGAATAATTCAAGTAGATCTAAACCATCTAAGATTTTTATAAATACTTGAAAAAATAAAATAAAACAAAGGTGAGGGGAGTCCTGACTGTGTGCACAGCTCCCAGTAGGATCCCCCCTTTAGGTGGAGGCTTGGCAAACTTTGAGATATATTAATACTGCATGGAAGATCTATGCTAGGCAACTTATTTTGAATACATTAATACAAGGTCTTTAATTTTTTAAATTGATAATAGTTTCAGTTATCTGTCAGGAGCCTTATCCTGCACACATACACACGCAAGCACAGACAGGGAAAGTGAACGCCTGTAAGAGTGCACAACTGACACGTTACAGAGAAATTGTTTTCATTTGTATTCTTAGGAAATAAAGACTCAAGAGTTTTGCAAATTTAATGAAATTATTACTCTCTGTAAACATTAACACTATTTTATTAGCTCGCATTTTTAAGCTTACTTCCGTTTTTTTATGTATTAAAAAAAACTTTAAACCCAAATTTTTGTTTCACAAAGGAAAAGAACTTTGTAAACAAGACCAACTCTACACATATTCAGACAAGTAATGAATTCGCAAGAGAAGTGTCTATTATGCTAACTATCAGTGGGTGCCACAAATTATCCAGGTGCTGAACCCAAAAGAGTCACACCAAAATGTTTTCAGTCCAACTGCCATTTCATCCTTAGAACATCTGAAAGGTAAAAAGAGGTTAAGCACCCAGACACTTTTGAAGACTTGAACGGAACTCTTAATTTGGGTATCTAACTCCTATTGACTGGGAGCTGATGACAGGACTTTAAAACCTTTGAAGATTCTGTCTGCCATGCTTTTTAAGTTTCTTTGTCACAAAAAGAAATGACCTTAAAGATTTTCCATTTCTTTCCTTTAAACGATATTAATCCTTCTTTTTTTCAACCAGCATTGTAGTTGGGATTCTTGGAAGACACTTTAAATAACACATGAACAGACTTTTGTATTTTATTAGGAAAGGAAAACTTCTACAAAAGATAAACAGTGTCTTCTCTTTTTAAACATAAATTCTACAGCTATTTAAGAGGGGAAAAAAACCCCAACAATCTTTTTCACTGACAGATTACTGCCTCCTTTGACCCCATGATGCATAGATGGGAGTTTAAACAGGGATGACCTTCTTCCATGTCTTGTCTAGCATTGTTGCCACACTGGTGAGATATTCCACCTGCCGAAACGTATGCAAAGTGAATACTACTGAAGTTTCACAACATTTTTATTATGTGAAATCACAGTAAATACAATAACCATGTTAAAAGGACAGATGCTGCCACACTAGTTCTTCCGCCCAGAATTTAGAGAAGCAAAATGTTATTCAAATCTATATAGTTACCTTTTTTAAAAGATGAAACACCAAAACCAGCAGCCTACCTAATATCATCTTTCCTGCTTTTTTAAAAAAAGTAAAGTCAGTTGAAGAAGTGAGAGAATTTAAAAATGCTTAATAGCACAGTTGTAAGCTGATTTATCATTTTTAAATAATAAACCAGTCCTTATGATGACTTACAGCCCAAATCGGCGACGTTCTGAAACATGCTGAGGGCCCCCTGCTCCCGTCACTGTAATGACACCGGAGGATGCTCAGCAGCACTACCCTGTGCCAGTTGGACAATACCTCACTGAATTGTGCTTGAACAATTGAATCAAGAAAGCACTTGAGTGATAACTGGTTCCTCCCGGGAAATTACTAGTTAAGGAGGCAAAGAGGGATAGCTGCACAGGAATTTTAAGATGAGTGAAGAACTAGGAACTGGGGGGGCAGGGGACTGAATCACAGACTGTGTTGAAAGGCAAAAGGCTGGAGGAAAGCCAGAAGTTAAAGATCTTGTGGGTTGTCTTTGGGACAATTCTCAATCTAATTTAGGAATTAAGACCTAGGACTGGATCAATGACATTGGCTGATTACAAAGTAGGGAATCTTAGTCAGTACAGAACATGATCCAAATATTGTCTAAGAAACTGGATCACTTTTGGGTTGGAGTAACAAAAATGAAAACATTTCCACTCACAGACCAGCAATACACCTTTTCTAACTTAAGAGCTGTAGGGTTAGAAATGGGAGAAGAAAAGCAAGGAAAATCTGACCGTATTTGTTGACCCGCAAATGGTTATAACCCACAAACGGTTATAACTAACCATTTGATGGCAGCCTGAATCTAACAAACGTATTAGGGTGAATTAGAATAATTGTTTCCAGTAGAGGTAAGGAAACATAATACTATTGCTGATGTCACCGGTGAGCCTTCCCACAGACAAAACCAGAAAGGCTAATGCTAACTGGAAATGGGAACCAAGAACAGCTACCCGCATGACGTGACAGGAGGCTGAAAGACTGAGTATTATTTAGCATGGCAAAAACTAAAGCTGTGATTTTGTGACTTCTTTTTAAAAACGTATTTAGGGCTAACTATCACAGAGGAAAAACAGCACAATGTTATACCACACAGTCTATGTGACAGTAAAGGTTCACAGGCTGGAAAGGACATTCTGAGTCTCGGATCCCTACATCAGAAATGAAAGATCATAAATAAGCTTCTATATGGGATTGTTTTAAAAGAGCTTTTCAGGAAATTGGAAGTGAGGTGCAAATGACCTCAAAGGAAAGAAATTTTTCTATGCCTAGCATAAAGAGAAACTGGTCATGTGGTTTGTGTTATCTCTTTCATTTTACAAAGCCTGTGACCCCTTAAGAAAGATTATTTTCTTCTTTAATTTATGCATTGTAACTAAGCTTCCTGTTGAACCAACAGTACTTTTTAAAATTACTTATTCATCTGAGTAAAAAGCAGGGGTTGCCTGCATATCCCCCCAAATTAAGATGTGTGAAGTATTAAAACGTTCCTTGTATCCACACAATAACCTGAGCACAGATGCTTTAAAAGGCCAGTGACACGAGGGCTCTTTCAGATACAGCAGCCGTGGCCTTGCAGATCCACTCTGGGGGAGATGTGCAGTGTCAAGCATGCTCGAACCAAGCGTTCTGGCTCTCTGCTCAGCACCATGCTCTGCAGCTAATAACTCCTTACTAGCATCAGCAGTGCTGGTAATCCACTGCCGCCTGCTCACCAAAATGATTCCCACCTTCCCAACCTAGGAGCTTGGGACCAAACTCAGAGCCCTCGCGCCTTGGGATGCTTTCGGTGGCTGGCTGTGTGGATTGCTGAAGGCAAGATCACAAGTAGCTGATTTTTTCCGCCACAGCAAAGCAAAGTGTCTGTAAACATGAAGATTACCAATTTAAGCCATACTTACAGATGCTCTGCATTACAAAAAGTTATCAAGATGGTTGTTGGGCCTGGCCCTGATTTTCCATATTACCTCTTAAAACAAATGTATTATGTTCCAAAGACACAAGATTCCTTAATGACACAAGTTTCACTCACAATCCATGTAAAACCAATAAAAGGTAAAAATTCCACTTCTCTTCTCATGAAAGTACGTAATTCTCAGAATACTAATCCTTAAAGGTTACACTCCATCTTCTTTTTCATATTTGCATTACATTTACCATATCAAGAACTGTGTTGTTAGCAAGTTCCAAAGATACCACTATAATCCAAGTGCTAAATTGCTCTCAAATCTGCATTAAAAAATGGAACACTGAGCTCAGGTGGCCTGCAGAACCCTAGCTCTGACTTTTCTCCATACACATGCAATAGCACAAGCATCTTAATTTCATGACCAGAAGCTGCTTGTTTGACATGATGTAGTATTTAATTCAAAGCAAAGTTGACACTGATAGGATGAGGTAGCTATTCAATATTTTGTTTCATCCTCATTATTCAGTGTGTAGTCCCAAGGTGTTACTTATGGAACACTATTGAAATGTCACCCTCACTTCACAATATTTCATTATATTATGGGCTTTCTTGAAAGAATTAAGTAGCTGAAACTGGGGTCTGCCAAGTTAGACATCCAAGTTTAATTCCCAGATTGTGTAATCTCTGAGTAAGGTATGAAGACTTTTAACAAATACTCAGGAGCATAAAGTGAAATAATTGTTAGTACTGCCTAAACTGACAACGGGCTGAGTGGAAAAGGGCAGGAAAGCAAATATATTGTTCCCCCCAAGGCCAAAGCTCCCTTTATTTGGGAGAAGAAGGGAAAGCAGCAGCAGCCATCCCAAGAGGGTCTGTTTCACTCACACCCCATCCAGAAGTCACTTCTGCGTTTGGACTGAAGTGAAGCACCACAGCCTTTTTTCCAGAGATTCTGGCAACAAGCCTAAAGCAAGCTGTCAATGGCAATTTTCAAAAGGTTGCAACTCACCCGAATAATGAATGGATTTCCAGTAGGCCGCAGCAAGCACTTGTCTGCCCCAGAACTATTCCTCTCCAACAAATTTCAAAATCCTGCTGCAAAGCAGGAAGGCACAAGAGCTCCTCAAAATTAAGCACGCATCATTTATTTATTTATATAAGTGAAGGCATACACGTCAGTCTGAATCTAGGGATCGCTGCTTCTCTATCCTCAATAATACCTACCCCAGACCTGTAATTTCACTTTACAGTTATGAGAAGTTTCATTTCAGGGGATCAAATTCTTTCTTCTTCCTCCTCTGCCTAGCTCCGCGTTCATTTAACGCATTATTTCCATTAAGCTCAGGAGAGTTCCCAGCCCAGGGTATTTCTGCTGGAGGCTGATCCAGAATGGCGCAGCCCAGGATAGCAACCAGTTAAATCTTTTCTAATCCCTGCATTCAGAAATGGTGGCTCACAGCGGCTGGCACGCAGGAACTGAATAGAGCAGGCAAGCTCCTATTTCTCTCACCAGGCCAAATTAATAAAAACAAAACCTGATTTCTCCTTCTCGTTTTCCTATTCTTTCTGCTCCCCAATATTTTTCCTCTTTGAAACATTTTTTTTTTTGTTTGAGAAGCTTAATGTTTGGCTGCCTTCTGAAGAAACGGGCACAGTGACAGATGAAAGGCCGTATTCATCGCCTAATTCAGAATAGGGAAAAACCGACTGCTGTGCATTTAAGATTCTAACAACCTTGCAATTTTGTATAGCCGTTTTCCCCAACCCGTTCTTTTGAAGAAATCTGCTTTTATTCTGTTAATAACTAACCACAGTTGCAGCAGCATGGATCCGATTAGCAGTTCTTATGCTACAAAGGAGGGGGGGGAGGGCTGTGAACAGGGTTGCCAATTTGTCCACCTGGGTCCCCAGGAGAAAGATTAGATGAGGCGCTTGCTCCTTTCTTCCCTACTCGCTCGCTGCTCTGCACTAGACAGACCTCTTCAAAGCTCAGCCACTGACTTCATTTTTTTTTTCCCTTTCTAAAGTCTCATTTAACTGCCCCTACACACGTTTTGCACTCTGTGTCACCGCGCCCCTCCAAAGCGACGGCGTGAATTGAGATGAGAGGGGTTGGGAGAGGCTGTGGCCGCAGCTTGCCCAGCACTTTCTCTCACACCTCTACGGGGCCTCTGAATTGCTTTTAGATTTTGTAAATTACATTTTCTTAAATTTGTGCAAACTGTTGGAAAAAAGTAGCTATGTTCTTTAGGGAATAATCCAAACCCTATATTCATACCATATTTTTTTACCATGACCTTTTAAGCCTTACATAAAACTGACAGTTTTGCTTGCATTTGGACCGAAGTAGAAGACTGCAAAGGGTTGCATCGATTTAGTAATTCATAATTACTTGGGACATGACATTACATGTTTGCTAATGCAAAAAGCATATGCTTTGGCTAGAGAAAAAACATTCTCAATTCATTTATAAAATGTCAATTAACTAGAATATGAAATTTTAACTGATACAAGTGCTAACTATCTAAAACCTCCTAACAAAGGGCAGGGTAGTATTTTTTCCTTACAGTTGGCTCATTTCTTCCTTCCAGAAATGAAACCTACCCTGCCACACACCTGAAACTTAAAACTTCAGAATTCTATTTAGGGAGTTAATACAAGTTCCAAAGGAAGATTTTTTCACTATCAATGCACATTCTCTAGACTGCATTTATAACTATGAGCAGAGTCTTTCTCTAAGCTATTCCTCATTGTGTCTACTGTTTTTAAGAGCCTGAGAAGAACAACAATTGTAGCAGACATACACTTCCAGTATCTGCCACTTAATAAAAACCTTTACTCATAATTTTAACATTGTCAAATTCTAGCAAAATCATGTTATCAACTTTCACTTACAACACCTGCAGTGTGAAAACATGCAAGATACCAAAGAAAGGGTGAATGTGAACTGAAATTGCGGTTTCCTATCCGTATCTCTTTTCCCTTGATACAGCTACACATATGAATTGTTCAGAATACATATTCATCATCTCATGGCACTAATTCAAAAGACCATCAGCAATGGAGTTTCACTCCTCCCTGCTCCTCCTGACTCTCAAATTCAGGTAAGCAGGTGGAAAATGGAGCAGGACTGGTACGTGGCAGTGAACTATTTTGCTAGTTCTGTCTGCTGCTTCTCATACTACTCCATTGCCTGTCAGTAACGGGCATTTCAGTAGCAAAACGTATGTGCTCTCATTAATACTATCCTCAAAAAGAACAAACTCTTAGATAATCTAGTTTTTCTTATTGCATTATATTGCATATTATACAGTCCTGGTCTCAATGGTTCTCAGGGACAGCAGAGAAAAGGGCAAGTTGAATGCATAAAGAATACAAGCACCTCGAGGCAAACCTGTTTCCAAAAACCATTTGGTGGGTCTGATCATCCTGAAGACAAGATCTACCATGCCACATTTTATCTCGCCTGACAACGATAAGCTCCAAAGACCCACGCAGAAGCTGAGCAATTCTTCATTTATTTTTAATCAACTGAGAACTTTCATCCAGCAAGCTCCCTCCAGAAGGTCACACACACAACACATGGCCATGTGCCTCTCGTGCAGTTTGCAAATGCCAACTTCTATGTCAGCTTCTGTTTGGAAGGGGGAGTATCAACGTTAGCAACCCCTGGTTATATCATTTATAAACATGCAGATGTGGATTATTAAAGATTAATGCATTTTGGGATTGGTGTCGGCATTCCGTTTGTCTCACGCCGAAACCAATTCTGTTCTTCATTAGTCAACGACAACCCACATCACCCTGTTGTGGAAGAGAAATCAAAGGCGCAAGTGTGAATTGAGAATAAGTGATGAAACTGATTACTAAGAAACTTAACGGCTGTAATCAATCAACACATCACAATAATTTGAGTCCACTGTTATCTGGAGATGGGGAACAAACAGAAAAGCTCGCTGCCGGTGTGAGTTATTCTTTTGTGTTTGTTTTCTACAAACCTGCTTTGCAATTTGACTTCCATATCTACCTATGGAGCAATGCTGTCAAAGGGCTGTTCAAATCTTTCAAGCCACAGCTCAATCTGCATGAATTCTGTCCCTAAGGAGGAGAGACAATATCTCGCTTTTCATTATTTAAAAAAAAAAAAAATATTATTTGGTGGTAGTGAAAATACTATTCTTTGGAGGCTAAATGGCCCAGAATAAATTCAAGCCATGTTTATGATTGTTAAGGTGGTTCTTCTAAGGAAGGACACACCATATACACATCTATTCAAGTCTGACACTAACTATGAAGCGTGAAGGTCGCTTTAAATATCTCCAATGGCAGTGATACAGAGTCCACTGAAAAAATGAAAACTGCAACAGCCTATCCCATCACAGAAATCAAACCACTTACGACATTTATGCTCTATTTTATCTAGATATAACAACCATCTGTCAATAACAACAAAAACATTCTGATGGAAATGTGAGAGACTTTTCCCATTTGCTCATGAATCACTGCTCAGTATTGCAAAGGACAAGGGAGTGAAAGACAACCTTTTAATTTATGATAATATGCAAATTAATGCCCTATTTGGCAACAGAAAGAAAGAGAATCTATGTTTGTGTAGCCAAATAATGACAGAATAAAAAACCCCAAATGTTCAAAACCAAATACATACTGTATTAAATTTCTTGACAGAAACATAAGGTCAGGTTGGATGGGGCTCTGAGCAACCTGATCTAGTTGAAGATGTCCCTGCTCATTGCAGACGGGCTGGACTGGATGACCTTTAAAGGTCCCTTCCAACCCAAACTATTCAACCATTCTATGATTCTGTAAGTGGGTTGAGCAAAAATCATTAGAAAGAAACACACAGGTTAGTGATTAAATGCAAACAATAATTGTCCAATGATGGCCTAAAAGTATATGTCTAAAACTAGCAACAAACATACCCGTCAAATCTTGGTGGCTGTGGCTAAGTATATTTGAATTTTGTTATGTGAACCAGAGCACATGCATAATTATGCAAATATTTTAATTGGATTTCAACAGCCGTCATACTCTAGGTGGATTTGTACCAACACGGGGCTACCAATGACTCACAGAGCTACAAGAAGTGGCCTGCCATACGCCTGCTGCCATGGTGTGCAGAGTAGCAGATGCCCCGCCGCACTGGCCATTTGGCAATTGCTGGGGTGGCAAAAACAGTCCTGGCAGGAATCAACAGAGGACAAACCAGGTATGGGACAGGACACAGCTGTGGGGATGTGAGCGCTACCGATCTGGTTGTCTGGGAGAGGTTTACACAAAGCCTTTGTAGGGTGCTGGATGAGCTTCAGTGCTGTGCTCCTCAGACCCTGCAGGATGTTCAGTCCATGAGGCAGAAATGTTCGTCACTGGCTTACACAGCAATTAAACACCAAAACTGAAATGTGTGACTGTGAAATATAAACACTGATAAACTAGATATTAAGCAACTGAAAACACTTAAAATGAAAAAGCAAAAACTACCCCTAAAAATAACCACCCTGGACATGCTGGTTTGGGTGATTTATTGTTTTTCTATCTGATGCTTAACTTAAGAGTTGATGAAAACCAGCAGGTTGATGGTGCTGGAATATGAAACCCTCTGTTGTCAGGAAAACCTAACAGGAGGAACTCAAACAGCGTGTCTCTGTCTCATTTCATCTTTTGCACCTGTTCTAGGAAGACCACCTCTGCAGAGGAGGACACCTCCCTGATCTTTCTTGGCCAGACTGTAAGTATGATAGCAGTTTTGATAGAGCCTTTTGTAGCATGAGCTTTCCACGGGAAACTAGATTGAGACTATTTATTTAATTCATGAAGCCTTGAGACAACAGATTATTCACCACTTGTGCGTGATCTGGACTGAATTCTAACAGGTATCACAGGTTAGATGCTCCATACACTAGAAGTAATGCCTTGAGCTCCAGCATCTTACAATTTCCTTATTTTTCCTCTTGTCAAAAGACTGAAAAACTCTAAATGTTCAAACCCTTCAAAAGAAAGGGTTTCAAACTACTGCTATGTGAAACAGTCACATATTTCATTTGTAAGCATTCTAGATTTGCAAAACTGCTGAATAGATGTTTTGTGCACTAGCAGTGATTAAGAACATAGCCACGTCAATGGCATTTTGTGTTTTGTTTTTTTTCTGGTCCGGATGCCAATGAACAGCATGCATCTTCCTTGCAACAAGCTGTTGCAAGATTTTTGCCTCCGGAGAAGCCAAGGGGAAATATTGATAGATGTGTTAAAATAATCTTTCTAGACAGGGGGATCATATCCATTTTACAAGGATACAATCCCCTTTCTTGTTTTGCAATTATTTTAGGGTATCTGTAAAACTTCAACAAGAAATACAGCATTACAAATTCACTTTCATATGGTAGTCTTCTTTCCCTCAAATACTGTTTGAAAAGAGTCCATGTCATGTAACATACCAGTATTGGTGGTCAGTGGAGTAAGTATATGAAATAGCTCAAACCCAAACAAAAGATTTTTCCAAATACTCATTTAAAACAAGATCTGTCTGATCAGCTTTGTCTTACTGCAGCCACGTCAGGAAACAGTTCAACTCCTAGACTTCTCCTTTTATCAGGCATGAAAGAAAGCATCACTTCTGTTCAGATTTTTTGTGTTAAAATGTCCTTTTGGACTGTGATAAACTATTGCTCATGTTTTTTTTCTCTCAGCATTTTAGCCATTCTAGTCTATCCATACACTGACTAACATGCACACCAAGTCAGGATTTCTGCTTACAGCTCTCTCTGGGCATCCCATTCCTATTTTGCTCCTTTTTTGCCTGGAGTGCTAGCTGTAATTCTGTAATCCTGACAGGTGCTGGATTTTAAGCTAGCTATCTGATCAATACAGGAATGATTAACAGAATTAAAAAATTGGGGTCTTTTTAATCCAAGGAGGGCTGATCACTGGTTGGCATAAATTAAGATGACTGGCAATAAAATTCCTAAGTGAGAGTATCCACACATGGATTTCTTCCTGAAAATTTTAACTCCAGTTGTAGCCCAGCTCCTTGGTGAAAGAAGACATCAATACAATTATCAAAAAAACAACAATGCAGGTGATGCTTAGCAGAGTGAAAATAAGCATTTTTGTTCAGAAAGTAAATGTAACATATTAAAAGCGCAAGTCAAAGTACTGTTCTATGTGAAAAAATACTTTTATATATTTCTAAAGACAGCATTTACTAATCATTATTAGTACAGCATACACCTCTCTTCTATACAGATAAAAAATGCTGCAGAAGTTTAAATATAATAGAATCTTTTAACTTGTACAAAATCTGCTTGACCATCATGAGTTAAGGGATTCCTGGCCTATCAGCAATCTTCCACAGAACTCTTAATATTAAAAATTTTTGCTGCTTACATCGCAAGGGAGAAAGAGCTGACAAAAGCCTTTGGCCAGTGAGATCAAAATTGGGGATGGGGGGGGAGAAAGGGGTGTTTAGCTTATTTACATTTTTGCTTTGTTAGTAAACTGAAATGGTTGGAGCAGGAGGGAAAGGAAAAAAAAGAGACAGAAAAGTGAAATTAACAGCCACTAAATCTTCTGGCAGCAGCAGTGCATTTTGATGATGTGCTGCGTCAGCTTCCACTAATGGTTTAGGGTTGAATCAGGCACAGTTCAAGACCCAAAGCAGTGCAGGGCACCACATCTCATTCTTTGGAAGACCACGTACCCTAATTATGAAGATGGCTACAAAATAAAGAGATCAGGATTTCCGGCAAAGCAGAATAATGATCTACTTTACAGGGAATCAGCATGCCATTTTGAATCCCTAAAAATAATAGAGGAGGAGTAGGATTTCAGTCCTGTAATGAATGTGCATCTGAAGGAGATGTGTTACCATTTTGAGAGAAAACTATCTTTCTGAACAAAACCCATCAGAGTTACTTTTTCTGCTCTTAGGGGTTAATCTCCCTGGTCTATTCCAGTAACGCGAATGGAAACAAAGGCTGTGTATGTGTGTGCCACTACCAGACAAAATATTCGTCCAGCATTTCAGAGAGCACAGGAAGGAAATGCCCACTGAGCTAGGGACGTGCCAATGTCACTGCTGCCTGTGCCAGTCCATTCCCGTGAAATTCACGGCGTGTGGCAGAAAGCAATGCGGGGCGGCAGGCTTGCCGTGGGGTGGGGAGACAGCTTAAACAGGCAGTGGAAGAGAGTCAGCCATTTGGGAAGTTTAATCGGGGACTGTTTGTTTGTCTGCCCTTTTGATGTTAAATTAGTCTTCAATTCTGTTGCAAGGAAGGAGGCATTGGGAAAAGGATGCTTCTCTTTCAGTAAACCCTGGGAAAGCAACACCTTTATTTTAATGGCCTTCCCACCAAGAACCCCCTGCAACATTTTGGCTTTCCCTAGCCATAGCTATCAGCAACACAACAGCTGCTCATTTTACAATGACTTGCTGGAGAGAGAATGATTGAAAGAGCCAATCTATGTCACATGGAGAAGCTGTGGCACAACATTGCAGGAGGTAATAGGAGAGGAATGAGGTCAGAACAAACAAGGGTAGGGTGAGAACGGAGAGGAAAATAGCAGCAAACAAAATTATTAAAGGCAAGACACTGTACTACACAATCTATGTTTAAAAACGGCCACAATCTGAATGCTGCATACAGCCACAGAAAAGCAAACAAGCTCTGTATTAGTTTTTCACAGGGTCTCAGGAATATGGCTGATGAAAAAAGCTACCAAAGTCCTAGTAATGAAGCACAACACTGGGAATACATGTAGGGGAACGCACAGTCTAATTCATACAGCTTGAAAACCCGAAGACCCGGCAGCATCCCACTAGTTGCAGGGTTTTAAATAGCAGCTTTGCTTGTGTCATTCTGTAGCTCGAGAAACGCCGTGGCAGCAGCAGACACACTACTGCAGCTGCCTGGCTCCCCTCCGGAGAGCGCTGCATCAGCTCACGCCTGGGAGTTCACCTTTAGCAAAACAGCTGCAGAGACCAGGAGCTTGCCCACGCCGGGGAAACGGCGGCAGGCCGTTTTGATTTAGTGCCATTCATAAAAATCCTTCCTGAAGAAGAGTTGCTTTTGTGTTACTGCAGCAGACCAGAAAACCACCATGCAAAATGGTGGCATGGTTTGTATGAAGAAGCAATGCTTTTCACTAGGCCAGTCACAAAAATGAGATTTTGGGCTCAGCTGAAGCAATTAAGCGACTCTGACCCTGACCTTTGGGCCGACACCCCTATTTTTACTCTACAGGGATCAATTGTTTCATAAATGTTATTGCTTTCCCCTAGACACTGTCCTGTTCCCACCCTTATCTATCGTGGCTACAATAAAGCTATTTTCAACTTCACAACGAATTCTTTCACTATTCAGTAAGCAGGCTGCTAAAATGCCAATCCATTTACCTGCCTGAATCTGACTGTGGGAAAACGTTCCCTTTCCAGCTAGGTGGACTATCTGGCTTCACCCAACAACAGGGACAGGCCTCTGTGCCCCGTACTGGAAAATACACTGCAAAAACAAAGCTGCCACACTGCACATAATGCAGATACTCCGGTCCTGTTGCTGCCCCTGCTGTCCCTGCCCCACCTGAGCACATGCTGCCAGTCAGAGCGGCTGGAAAGGGAAGAAATAACTGCAGGGTGCACACGCAGCACCAGGGCTCAGGCCACGTTTAGTATACAACACTCCTGTGTGCACTGAGCTTGCTCCCCTTTGTATACAAACAGGCATGTGCATTTTACACAGATACCTTTGTACTGAACAATAAAACACATGCTACACGCTGGATTTTAACCTGCATTTGTCTTACAGCACATCTAATGAAAAGGCAACACTGCTTTTCTTTCTTTTGACTGAGCTCCATATTGATTTTTTTGTGATTTTGTCAGCAACTGATTGTTATGGTTTGTGGGGGCACAGGCTAATTTTATGGTATTGATACGAGGACCTAGAGAGAGGGTGTTCAGGACCCTGAGGGATTCAGGGGACACAACAGAGAGAGGGGTCAGTATTCCCTCCCATTTCATGCCATGCCCTATAAAAGCCAGGAGGACACAAAGTCCACACCCTTCCTGGTCCCTTCTTCCTTGCTGCTTCACTGTGCTTGTAGGTCTCGGAGAGAGGATCCTGATCTTTGTTATCAGCTCATCACATGCTTTGCGGAATCCAAATCCACTGGGTGCTGGGAAGAGCCTGGGACTCTCTTCCTAAGTTGTCACTGTTGCAAGGTACTTTCAGACACTCATATCAGCAATCATCACAATCAGGTTTTGTACATATTTGTATATTTGCTCCCTATCCCACGTGTTACTATCCCTTCCCTGTTCTGTTAAACCTGTTCTAGTTTTAACTTCCAACCTTTAAGTCTCTCTTCCTTATTACCCTTTTATCTCCCCTGGGAAGGTGGAGGGGAGTAACAGAGTGGTTCTGTTCTCTGGGTTGACCACTAAATTGAGACACTGATGATATCCTTGGGGTAATGTCAGCAGTCTCCTACTCTGCTAGTATTAAAAATGTCAGAAAATAATAAAAAAATAAAGCATCATTAAGAGAATTAAGTAATCTGAAATACCAAATACACATTGCTGCCTGACCCCCTGCAAGCAACATCCCAAATGGGTGGGGACAAGGTAAGAACTGGAATTAATGCATGTCTTTTGTTTCTTTATAGAATCATAGAACATGCCAAGATGGAAGGGACCCTCCAGGACCATCAAATCTAACTCCAACTTCTTCTGAGTATCTTAACAGATCTCCACAAATTTCTGAATGTGCATGAATGACTCTATGTGTGTCATACGCTGTGTGGCACAAAAGATCAAGTGGCAAGCATGCCACTGGCATTACAATTATTATTGGTGGGGCTGGATTCCTTGTGACTTGTTGACCTTTGCAAATATTAAGAAACACCTCATACAATATTCTGTATTTATGTCCAAAATCACATTATCACAATACAGGGTTGGAAAATCTCTGCCTCATCCTGCAAATCTGAAACCACCATACAAATCCAAGAGCCAAAAGCAAGAAAAATACACAGTAAAACCAAAAAAGGGACCCTGTAAATAATAGAGAGAAATATGTGACAGATGACACATGAACCAAATACATAAATTACAATCAAGTATTGGCATCGGTCGATGATGAAGACATTTATCAAACAGTTCAGAATTTTGAGCACTCTGAGGGCTTGGCAGCTGAAGTTTAGATGGAATTTATCTCTGTTTTAAGTATGCATTTTTTGCAGAAAAAGGCCCTGAAAATGCAGGATTCTCAGAAAATACATGAATTTGGAATACAGGAGTATTTATTTATTTAATAAACCTGCCTATCGGTTTAATTTGGTTTGTTGGAACAAACTTACCTGGAATACTCGCTGGAGAAATGGGACCAGATCTTGACTGGTTGCTTCCAACGGGAGAGCCTACAGGGGAAGGTGATGGGCCCCCGGGGATGCCAGAGAGATGTGGAGAAGCATGAGGGGAGAACGGAGACTGTGCAGGGTTGCTCTGCTCCCCTTGGCTGCTCGTAGAGCCTGACGCGCTAACAGCTGAGCTCAGGGTTGCTTCAGTTCCAGTCGGCAAGTCATCAATGGATCCAGATAAATCCTGAGGAAAAAGGAAGAAAGAACATAAGTAGTTGTATGAACTCAGACCACAGGACTTGAGAGCTGGCATGGAGATGAGGCCCATTTTTTTACTTATTGCAGCAGATAGCTGAGAAGTTGTCTTTAACATTGGTTCATGTAGTCAAATGATGGCAGAAAAATAGGATAGTATGTACAATTCTCCACTTAAACTCTAACTCCTTCAAGAAAAGGAACAAGCAAGGGCAACAAATGAATTGGAACCAAATTCACTCAACATTGAATTTAACCTTTTCCATTTGGATTAAGCTTTCAAAATTAATCCCACAAATTCTGCCTGAGCATACTAAAACTAATGAAAATGATACATCAGTTTCACTTTCACATAGTATTTCATTTTGGAGGTTGCTACCGTTAAAATCACAGCTTATACACTTCACTCTTTAAAGCATCACCAAAACGAGAGAGGAAAGGTGTAAAATACACAGCACTTCTAACACTCGCATGCAGCTCCTTCACCTTGCAGAAGAGACACAAAAAGAGGCCCTGCCCTCAGCAGCAGCACAGGACCCGCTGGCCACCTAGGAGCAAGGAAGGCTGCTTCTCTGTTTCCATCAAATACCAGTGTATAACTCAGAGTTTCTCTTCAAATTCACTTGAATATACTGCTAACAGTTCATAACTGCTGCATTCTCCATAAGAAATTTCCTCCATAGGTCAAAGTACATCTGAATACTCACTACGAATTGCTGGGCACGTTCCCTAAAGCTGTAACATGGGAGCTATACTGGTCTTTGGATATATGGGAGTAATTTGTTTTTAAATCATTGTAAAATCGGACATGAAAAACCAAGAATGCTGTGACAAAGCAGGTACATGCCCCTTAACTGTCAGGAAAAATGTTAATTCCTAAGCATCACAGAAAAGTCTCATACAAACTGAAAAGCACAAAGACAGCTGTGTTGCTGTGACTATTGGCAAGGCACCAGTTAGGGAGCATGTTACTGTTTCTATTAGCAAATTAAGGTGCAAACAAGAGGCAGAGAGCTACCTCACATACCTCACATCTAAACCAGCTCATTAAATGACCTTTGGGGCTTCCAATAACTGGGATGACAGAGTACGTTACTTTGGCTGATACCGACTCCACTTGTGTGGCTCATGCAAGTGGTTGCACTGCAGACAACAGGACCCAAATATATCTGGGTTCTGCCTGAGCAAAGAGCTCGGAAGCAAAGCCTGGCTGCTGACCAATTTTCATTAAAAAAAAAAAAGAAGTTATTTTTAGAAGTTACAGAACTTGGACGAAACACCAAGTGGTGTATTTAGAGCAAGTGCTGCCTGATTCTGACTACCTTGGTTACGTGGGAGGCTCACCGCCAGTCTCCTCTAACAGACAGATAAAGCCAGCCTTCCAAGGCATGGAAAGAGCAGGATTAACAGTTTCAACACCAATAACATGTATTAGAAACCACCTAGAACACTACGTGCTATTCCTCCTCATGCATAAAGGCAGTAAATACAACCCACCTGACATAACTCTATGCCGGACACCTTGCAGACCTTATTTCCACAAACACTTCTAGGCACAACAACTCTCACCACAGGTTAATGTTTTTTCTGACAAGCACAAAATTGTACGTGTATTTCATGAGGCATATGAAAAGCAAAAATTAAGTTTGAAACTTCAGCCTATTTGTGAACTCTGTATACACTCCAGAGCAGACTTCCAAATCCCTACAAATGGAAATTTAATTGTGAAATGGGCTATAAACTATTTTCATTGTTTTTCAAAACTATTAACTGTAGAAAATATAAACAAGAAATAACACCTTATGATACTGTATAGAGCAACGCCAGAGATTTTTCACAGTAGGATGTATTTGGCAAACAGGTAAGCAATTACTGCTTTTCCATACATAATATGGCATTCTTCTAAAAGGAATGAAATCGCTGCTGTCGTGATGTGTAACAAATGCTGCAAGAAGTGCTGATAAAACAAATGTTGCCGAAAAGCATATAATAAACCCCTGAAAACCTAAATGTAGCAAAATAGAGCCTATTCCACTAAAGGAATACAAATTCTGCATAAAAAAACAGATAGGCACCCAACTGACAGAAGATATGGAAAACACAGGGGTTTATGTTTAGAATAACAAGGATTTTTAAAGGGTGCTTGGATTAAAGCTTTCATTTGTTTCGGCAAGCCACAAACTACTTGAAAAACAAACATGCCAAAATGATGAAAACCCACGAAGCAGTTAACACTGTCCGTCATGAAACCATCTGTTGTTCAGAGACCAAGGCAAAACCCGACCATTTCCTACAGCACCTCTCCGGCAATCCGAGCGCTTGCGCGGAAGAAGGTGGGGAGGAAAAGGAAGTTCACTTTTCCCATCAGGTGGCATCTGACTTCTCCAGCCTCCCGCAGGGGTGGAGTGACTGTCGAGTCCCAGGTGTTTCCTCAAGTGTCTACCTTCCTGGGAAGTCCTTCACCAAAGCGGAGAAAATGAGGAAAGCTCAGATGATGCGAGTCTGTTTGAAGAGCGAAGCCACACCACGCTGCCCCAGTATGCGCAGAGGGAGCAGCCAGGCGGGCTCAGCACAGCCGTGGTGCCTGTGCTCCCCAGCGTAAGCACTGGGATTTCCTCCCTGGGCTGGGGAACTTTACAATCGACTCATCTGCTGTGGATGCTACGGTAGCATTCATTCATCGGACCCATCAAGAAAGCGGATAATGAGGTTGCTCTCAGGACAGCATGAAAGGCTGCTGCCTATCTAGATGCCTGGGCTGCACTACACAACCTTTATCTTGTGTTACCGTGGGCTAAAATGAGAAACACCAGCCGTTCTGCACAGGGTGGTTTGCAGATCATTACTTTGTATTTTTTGTTAACATACACTTTGTGGCCTTACTTAGTCTTCTAAGGCAGAAGGCTTAAGTAGGTGAGCAACAGGGAAACTTCCAGCACACAAAGGCTTTAGAAACACCTCTGTTACCCACAAAAGCTAATTGGAAAATTAAAGGGAAGGAGAAGAAAGGCTTTATGTGAAGCACCTGGACAGAAAGAGAAGAAGTTGACTTACTGTTCTCCTATTATCAGTATTTTAATGCTTGCTTTTGCCTCAGTGTAACAGAACAGTAATGAAGTGATGTGCAATTCCACATCACAAACATACATTTATATATAAAATACTGCACACGTACACATTATATACGTAAATTACATGGATATACTTGCATTTACTTAGCATATCCATATGTAAAGCTATTAAAAAGCCTACTAACAAGAGAAATTCACAGTGGTTTAAGCATACAGCCTAGTTAACAAAGAAGCTCTGTAACTAATACTCCTCTAGAGGACAATTTAGTCAGCAGGGCACCAACTCTATTCTTCTTTTATATAAGTACTATCAGATCTATGATGCCTGTAAAGAACAGAAAGACCTTACTTACTGCATCTCATTCAAACCAAGGCACCTTCAAGCTACAGTGCTTCCATTTATCTTGTTGGAAAGTTGGCAGGTTAGGTAATTGCTGGGATTCTTTTAAGGGGCTGAAGTCCCCGTACCCTAAGGCATGCCTTAAATTTTGCCTCTTTTCAGAGGCTTTTTCTGGAAAGCACTCATTTCTTCCAGTAAAATGTAGCAAGTCTAGAATTACCAGAAATCCCTTGCTATACAGATCTGTTTCTTGTAATCTTATTATTCTTGTATATGATATTGGTATGATTACATTTTCAAATGTGGCATCAAATCTAAGAAAAAAATGAAGGATAAAATATTTTTTTTTATCCTGTCACAAAACCGTATCACAGTTCTGTATTGCCTGTGCCAGCTTTATATCCCGTATTATTCAGAGCATCCCAACCAGATTTCAGAGTTCATTTCTAGGTAATACCTTGATTACAAACTGAAATGTCCCTGCACAGGATTTATCTCTTTCAGCAAAGTGTTTTATCTCTGACTATCCACACTTCTAGCCTCACCTTCCACCCATGCACAACCTTTATTCTTGTCCCTCTGACACGTACAAGAGCTAAAATGAGCAGTATCACATTGTGCTTGGGATTATAATGTTATGCCTTCCTGGTGGTACGATCTTATCAGGCTGACAGGAGAGCCACTCTTTAAACAGCACACCAATTTACTATTGCAATGTGGCCAGCAAGGGGTAGAAGGAAGCAAACTGCTCATATGGAGCCAGGAAACCCAAAGTTACTTACAAAGAGAGCACGGGAAAAAAAGATACGAACATCCATCTATAATATAACAACATTAACTTACTCAAGGAATATACCTAGATCCAATAAACAGCAAAAAGGAGATGAGAGTAACTTGATAATACCACCACAATTTTACACACAGAGTGTTACAGGATTAGAGCATTCACCATGGAGCAAAAATTCACACTGCAAACACTTCACACAGTTGCCAGTTTTGCTCAAAAGCATCCCAGCAGACCTAAAACAAGATTTTACTTAAAGGGATCCCTTGCTGAATATCTACAGTTGGAAAATGAAAAAAAATCTTATCTGAAATCGGTAAAAAGGGAAAGTGTGGAGCAGGTCTAGTAAGTACACAGCACCTTGCTAACCTAGCTGTGATGCTGCTACTTCGCACCCTGAATTCACGGACTGCTTATTGTAGTCTGGGGTTCTCTCGCAGGGATTGTGCAGAAGATACACAACCCAGGATTTATTTGAACTTCCCAACTACTACATACTGGTTCCTTTATGCTCAGCGAGTAGAAGAAAAACAGGGGTATTCTGTAGATACTACAATTAAAGAGACACAAACCAGTCCGGTCTCCAAGAAGCCGAAACCCCCAGACTCTACTCTACCATCCGTTTTGTGAGCACAAATCCCAGCACTGCATCTAGGGAACTGCAACAACCAACTGGCTGTGGGATTAAAGCCCTGATCACTCACTCCATTCAGGCATTCCTGCAGTATTTTTATTAGGCTGGAGGATGGTGGTACTCAAAAAACAGGATCCTAAATGAAACATCCATCTCCTTAACATGAATCACCACTTTAGAAGTAAAATTATATATACACGCAAACGTATTTTACATATAAGTATGTAAATATATATTCAAGCAGACGTACACTCTGCTATTGTTTTGGAGCCATGGGGGATTATGAACAATATGCTCTGCAATTGAGATTAACTTTGAACAAATGATTTGGCTGACAAACACACATATACACACAAAGGGAAAACCCACAATAGCTCTGTTTAAATTTCAAGATATTTGATTTGTAAGACCTCTTTTCATCACAAAGCAGCCTATAATAGCATGTTTCCAGAAGTCTTCCAAAGGCCCTGCTGGTCACATTGTCGAGGCAGCGAGCGAGCTAACAGTCTCCCATTGCCTGTGAAACTGCAAAAACACATGGGCACAGCAACGATAAGGACCACAAGGAAAATCCTTTCATTTTCAAAGGCTGCTAACCCCTTGCATGGGTGTCTTCCTTCCCCACTAGCTATGTTGCAACACTCAACTGAGCACATGAAATGTACCTAATGCACATCCTTAAAAAATTCTTCTTTAACATGAGACAGCAAGGCTGCCGTTACACTTTTGCCAAAGTGACTTTTACACCCCTTGCTGAAATGAATTCAGGGACAGAAAGCAAGGTTTGTTCTCTGAACCTTGAATTCAAGGTTTGGAGAAGGAAAAGCGGACAAGATCACTTCCATTTCAAACACCTCCTTGAGGAAAAAGCTTGTTTTTTATTGATGGGCACAGCTCTACCTCAGAACATGCTACTGCAAAGAGAAGATTTGTTTCATACTAAAAACTTACTTGGAAGACAAACCCAAACTTTCACAACACTTGGGCAGAGATACTTTTTAGTTAGTCATGGTGCTTGTCAGTCTTACTTTATTCCACTTACTGGATGTTCTAATGTTTTTAACCAATTTTTAACTGTAACTCCTATGTGGTAAACTATTCATGCAATACTCTAGATGACAGAAACTCTAAGTGTATGATAAAAACACTAGCTTCTCACACTAAATTTAGTGACAAAGCACCACTTGCTGGGGAAACACATTCCCTTCATTCTGCAGACCTCACATGCTTCCCAAAATAACTCTGTTCAGTCTGAACTGCGTTGCAAGGACTCCAATCAGTATCGAATACATTCTCTGAGAAGTTACACAGGGAAGTCCCCGAGGATGCAAAATATTTTCCCCAAAAGCCCTATACTCATTCCAGCTATTGAGAAAAAGCCTAAGCAAACAATGCAGTGCCAGTGCTCTGCCTGCCATCTTTTCGACCTATGGGATCCTGGAATTACATCAGTCTGCAAAAAAATATTTACAAAAAATCAATTTGGAAAAATTGGTAGTCTACTACCTAATCGCTAAGCAAATGACTGTTTTGGACAGCTCTTACTCATAATTTGGCTATGAAATTAATCCTCAGTCTTAAAAAATCCCCGATTAAAAGTGCAAAGAAAACATTGTTTCTAAGAAAAGTCTTAGTCCTAATAAATAAATACTTGCCAAGAGCGGGGACAGAGCACAGGAAGGTTTGCTTTTTTATTTTTTAAACTGGTTCACTAAAGCTGGTATGAATTCTGCTGCTGACTATCTGACTTGGGCTTTTCTTGAAACACTCACTTAATGGGAACGTCTGTCAAATGTAAGGGATCTTAAGTGGATTCACTGCAAAGTCAGAATCAAACAAATAGTCATACCTTTTTTTTTTCTCCCTTCTTTTCCTTTTTTAGGTAACTCCTGGTCCTACAACATGAACACCAAAGCGTATATGATGAGTTGGTGCAGAGTGTCACTGGCTCAGATGTCAGATTAAGGACCTGAGCTGTTTGGGCTCCGCAGACTGCGCAGGAGAGGCTGTGTCTGAAGGCACACCCCCTTGCACACATGCCCACAGGCTTGAACTTTCATCGACAGCAACCACCACTGAGACTGCACAGCCCGCCAGGGTCAAGAGATGCAATCGGCCTTCCCAGCTGCTAGGCAGGACTGACACCCTAACGAGCAATATGATTTTGTTCTGCTGAATACGGCATCTCACTGTAGCATTCAATTCCCACTTCATTTAAAGAAAGAATAATTTCTTACTATGTTTGTTTAACAAGCACAGGATCTGTGTTTGTAAGATAACCTTAACTAAAAATAAAAATTGTTGACCTGTGGACACAGGTGTCAAAAAACAAAACATGATATCCCCAGACCTGTCAGACAAGGAATGAGAAGAAGTTGCTAAGATGGATATAGTCACACTTCTGTGCCTACACTGATCCATGATAGGGTCCTATTTGCTTGTCCAGACAAGAGCTTTACAGTAAAAACAACTTAGAGAAATTAGAAATTCAAAATTGGCACAAGAACCTCAAGGTACCAAACGAAAGCCCAGACAACTGCACACCTCTCTGCCCGCACTGAGTGCCACTCGTGACGGGGTCTGCAGCTCCCTGACAGTTAATGGGAAGGGGGCTGCAGCTGCATCAAGAAATCTCCTAATGGCATAAAAAAAGTCACTAGTTTACAAACATCGCCTCCTGTGTATAAAATGATAAATACTAATGACCCATGTGCTATCAAAGCAAATAGACAAAGTCTAACAAGGACTGTAAACAGGTAAGACACACAGATTGTCTGTCAACAATACTTTTTAATATCAAAAATAAACAGTGAATCTCCAGAACACAAAATACAATAACATAGCATCTCTCATGATATGAACTTCACTGTTTATCTCTGAAGCAGAATGCTTAGCACATAAAATTTCTGGAAATAAAATTGAAAAACAGAAAGGCACAAACCCTCAGGAGCCATTTGTTTCTTCAGTATTGTAGCAAAGAAAAATTCTCAGCCAATAACTCTTGCAGCTACAGCATCAGCTATTTATCATCAATAAATCATCAACATTTAAAACAACCAAATCAATGAAAACCACAACAAACTGCCCCTATGAAGAAGAAAGAAAAGTTGTGTTTGTGCAACAGCAACCTAATAAAGTTTAGTCAAACTACTCTCCACCCATAGTTTCCTCAGTGCCAACCTGAACAATCCCCAAACATGAAATCCCTTCTGTTAAACTTAAGGTTTTTTCATAAAAATAAAAGTGAGGTGAGCCATAGCAACTTCTTTCTTTTGCATCTCTTTGGATTACAACCATTTTCTAGATCATGCAGCCTGCAGCCACCTCCTCAGGGAGAAGACCGACTAAACTGGCAGGATAAAACAGAGAGGAAGCTGACTGAAGGAAAACATGCACCGATCCAGAACCTTTCAAGCTCTCTGGAGCTTGCTATTTTGGGGATCGTTATCCTCCTCCCTCTCTGCAGCAAGCTTAGAATTTGAACAGCCACTGGGTGACTCCCGTGCTCGTCAGCCCAGCCTGCTTTCTTAGCTGTGCTTCTGGTCATGTTGAATCCAGCATCACAAAGCCACAAGAAAAACACCACACACCTCCCATTACCTACTTGTTCTACTTTCACAGGTAATGTAGAAAGAAATCAGAATAAGTAAGCAATCAGAGGGGTACTGAATCACAAGAAGGACAAACACGGATTTTAGCAAAAGCATGTGAGAAACTAGAACAAGACTACCAAAAGAACATATGGGTCAGTAGATTTGAAAAAGACCTAAAATTTTAATGGGAGCAGCAGCAATACGCATTAGAAATTACTGATTACTCCTTTTACTCCATTTACTCTGGCTACCACACTTTTGGAAACTTGCAGCACATGCAGTCAGACGCAGACCATCTATCTTGAGACTACATATTTGAAAACTCAAGATTTTGCAGGTGTGGCTCAAGCAAAAAGGAGCAAACAGCACTTCAGAATACCGTAACATGAAATGTGGCAAAATTCACACCATGTCTACCCTGCAGTACGCCCACACGTGATTGCAGCGCAGAGATTCTCAATAGGTCTATGCAGGGTAGCTCACGTAGGAGAAGCTCTTTAAACACGACCATACAACCTCACACAGTTTAATGTACCTTATTGTTTACAACTACAGAAATACCCTGAGTCACAACACACCTATTTTGCAATTATAAATTAAGATCTCTCCACATGTGCTTCTCAGACTATCCCACATTGTATTCAGAAGGCATTAGCCGCGTTGTTATAAAGTTTGGACTTACAATACTATCTGATTTGGAGACTGCAGTTGAGAGAACAGAAAAAGCGCTGGTCCAACAATCAATTGCCCACCGATCACTGAAGGCAGATCTTCTCATCCCGCAGTAAATTAGGCAAGTTGATAACAACTTGAGTTGTTGTGACAGCCCAAGGCTACCTATGTGTGGACCATGATAAAGGGCTTAAAAAGCTGATGAACCTACACACCTGTATGCCCAAGGTTTAAAAAAATCTCTTGATCTACAGCATTTCCTTTTCTTTTTTTTGCATATTAATACCCTTTGTAAAGTTATGGTTTGATAAGGAGGATGTCCCAGCAGGTTACCGTGGGAATAAGGATCTACAAAACACAGTTTTTCATTAACTTAGAGCTTGCACATGCATCATACTGTGTCTCTTTCTTCTCTCTCCCACAACACCCTGTAACCAAATACCACAATTCAATGAGATGGTAAATAAGCCACAGACACATCTTAAACTTCAAAAACACAAATGCTCCAATAACTTTCCACCTCTTTTTCTTGAATCAGAAGCTGAAAGGAGCAGAAAAATGTAGGCACCAAAAAGAACGATAAATGTTAGAAAGGCTTCCTTTTTATGGAAATTAATAAGGTGACTTGCCTCAGAGAACAACATTAATTAATTCTTATTTAACAAAATTGGAACAAACTGGATATGCAGTGTTATGTTGGGGTATCAGGCAGAAATGAGTGTCATAATGTTTGCTGCAGTAATTTCAGCTGAATTTGCCAATCCAGACTAATTCTCTCAGTATCACTCAAGAATCTCTCATCCTCTTTCCTCTTTGTTTCTCTTTCCCTTTTCTGAACCCAACGCGACCCCAGAGGTGTGTAGTTTGACAACCAGTGAAGCACAAATGAATGGGGCTGTGATTGTTCTGACTCTGCTTTGCTCCACACCACACACACAAACTGCTTACTCCTTTCTGTCATTTATGGGCCACAGCAGCAAAACCAAATAATTACACTTGAAGAGCTGTTCACTCAGCCCCTCCCACCTCTTCATTTTCCAGTAACCTGGGAAAAGGTTGGGAAATGAAATCCAAGACGGTAATAAAGCAGAAAATAAACTTTCAGATCATTTCTCACACATGCCAGCTAGAACCAGACTCCCTCATCACCCCAAGTTCTGGAATTCACATCTCCTTGCAGTAATTCAGTGCTGGTTGGGCATGCTATTGTGCAAAATAATTGAGCAGCAAGGGAACGCGATATTTTGAGATGATATGGCTTTAACAGACTCATGTAGAACTCATGTTTCAGAAACCTCTATATAGATTTCAAAAGGCTTTTGAAATCCTAGAAAAGTGTCTCAGCCTCAGATTTCTTTTGAAATAAGGTCTTGATTACCCTAGTAGGAAGGGTAACCTGTAGTGCTTCAATTAAGCTTTAAGAAAAAAATCTGAAAGTCAAATACTCCGCCCTCCCCCTCCTCCACGCAGGTCTCCTGCTCAGCATGCTGCACCAGACATAGCTTACAATCTTTGCCTTTGGGGTGGGAAGAGGTATCTCAAGGCTAAATTAATGACATGGCTGTCCTGAGCATTGAGTACATTAAGCTAATCTTTATCCAACAGGTTCATGATTTTAGGTGCCCTCTTGAAATCCAACAAATAAGGAGAAATGTGGAAGAGTCACTATGGAAATGTTAAACCATGTAGACTATGCAATGTACAGAAAAAGCAAAATACCAGTTACTACTGTTCTTTCAGTAATTTATCACAGAAAGGAATGACTTCCATGGTGAGTTGTGAAAGCCAGCCTTTTGTGAGTTTTTGAGTGCCTGAGCATGCTTCAAAGTTACAGTTTTTTCTTGTAATAGAGAAGACAGGGAGTCCCAATATCTTTCAGATAAAGCTTTCAGTAGGTTGTTCCTCCAAAATTTTCCTTGTCTTTAAGACATGAGGTTGGTACTGGACAAAACTACCAATTCACTGTAATGCTAATAAAAATGCTCTGAAAAAAAATCCAAGAAAGCACAGGTAAGATGCTTAGCATACAGCAATTGTGATCAGCAAAAATGCAGCTGCTGCGCCATGGACCACAATGGGTCAACACTTGTTGGAGCCTTACTAAGCAGAGCACTCCCATTTGCCCTCTTGTATGATGGTGCTTTACCCAGCCCTTCACCCGAGGTGCCAACTGTACGTCCTCAACACCTGCCAGGCTGTGTCCCTGCTGCGGCTCCCTCCAGCAAGCATCGCTGCATTACCACAGCCCACAGAGACAGTGCATTTGTAAGCCACTTGTATCAAATATTTGTAAATAGAATAAAAGAGAACTTTTTTCCCCACTAATCTCTATTGTAGTTGCATTGAATTCGGAGTGTGTTCATACATGGTGCAAAAAAAGATGTCAGGTAACATGACAGAAGTAGGGAAAAAGGGCTGCAGCTGGAAGCTTCTTTGAAAGAGGGTCTGCCAGGATCTTGTAAGGCAGTGATCCTCTGCTGTCCTCTCCTGTTGCTGCTGTTCCCCCATGAAAACCGCATATCATATGCAGCAGTCTGAGGAACTGCAGCACTTGTCAATGGCTGAATCCTGCTGCAAGATGAAACAAAAAGAGACTCCAGCCCTGCCAGACCTTCAGGTGCAGCCCTACCTATTGCTGATTCTCCATCCCCCCAGTCTGTGTCAGAGCTATGTAACACAGCTTAGGGAGCAGATCTGAGAGGTTTTCTGGGGAACATGCATGACAAAAAGATGGGAAAAGAGGGCTGAAGCACCTCTCCTTCAAAGACAGGCTGAATGAGTTGGGATCATTCAGCCTGGAGAAGGCTCCGGGGAGACCTTAGAGCAGCCTTCCAGTACCTGAAGGGGCTACAGGAAAGCTGGAGAGGGACTTTTTACGAGGGCATGGAGTGATAACACAAGAGGAAATGGTTTCAAACTAAAAGGGTAGGTTTAGACCGGCTATTAGGAGGAAATTCTTTACTGTGAGGGTGGTGAGACACTGGCACAGGCTGCCCAGAGAAGTTGTGGCTGCCCCCTCCCTGGCAGTGTTCAAGGCCAGGTTGGACGGGGCTTGGAGCAACCTGGTCTGGTGGGAGGTGTCCCTGCCCATGGCAGGGAGGTTTGAACTAGGTGATCTTTAAGGTCCCTTCCAACCCAACCCATTCTGTCATTCTACAAAAACAGCCATCTGTGTCAAGGCATGATTTGCAAGAGTTACAGCTCAAGAAGAATATGGTTCTTAACATGATGAAAGTTTTGCTGCGTGGCTTGTGAGGTTATTGCTGCTTTGTTGCCAATGTTGCCCAAGCACCTGTTCCAGTTCCCCATTCACAGTCTTCTATGCTAAAGACTACGAACAGGGCCAGCATTTATAAACTGCTGTCTTTCTTTAAAAAAAAATCCGATCACAACTTCTAAGAAGATCTACCCGATGAAACTATCAAACCAAAGCTAATTTCATTCTCTGACTCATTCATTAGACGGACCACCAGAAAAAGAAGAAAAAAGGCAAATCAGTAAGCTGGGATCTTCACAAAGTCCCAAAAGACTTCTGAAGAGTGCTTGTCAGAACAAACAAGTGTACCAAAGGAACAAGCTGCCTTATGAATTAAGTAAAGAAATAAATAAAGGAAAAACATGTGAAAATTTCAACAACCATGCCAATCTGTTGCAAGCTGTACCCGTGCCAGTGAGCGGCCTCGGGGCGCCGTAGGATTCCTCAGTGCAGTGCCAAGCTCCAGCAATATTGTTATGGTTAGAGAGGAATTTCTCACAAGGGCTAACAAAGGCAGAAGGTCATAAATAAACACAGCAGGATCGCCTTGTCAGTTCTCATTATTAGCGCTGCAGGCACTTGCTTTTCTATGGGCTGCTCGCAGGTTCATTTAAGTGTAAGAGCTCCTCCTCAGAATTTCACATGCTCATAAATAAAGACAACATTTCTTAAGAAAGAAAGGCGCACCTAAGTTGTTTTTTATTATTATTTTTTATGCACACAGGAGCACATGCGCATGAGCTGCTCGTGCTGTCTGCAGCTGCTCTGTCCATAGGCACCCACGCGTGTGCTTCCTGCACTGGCTGAAAGCTTACGTGCAGCTAACCCAGAGCTGCAACATCCTTCTACGCCAGCCTCTGTTATGCCGTGCAGGCCTCTGTCAGACTGTGGCCATAATGAACGAGGAGAGCCTTCCTACTGTAATAATGGTCACCAGAATTACATCTGGGCAGGAAATGAGGCTGAGCTCCTAAACCGATCCTGACGTGCATTATACAACTAGGAAAGCACAGCTGTGTGATCATTATTGCAATTATAAAATGACATTCAGTGTTAACTTTCTTTTGTTGCTGAATTTTGAAACAAAGAGAGAGCATTACCAGTGACTCCAGGGGTAGAAACATGCAAAGAAGGGAGGGAAAAGTTGCTAAGATCTCAAGTGCTGGTCCTTCATCTCCTGTCAGAAGCTAACAAACAGCCAAGTGAAAACACCTCACCTCTCCGATACACATACCTACTTATCTATATGTATATTCATACCTACATAAATGAGTGAAAAGTGAGCTCTGTATAAAACTAGATGCAGTTTAAGTGAATTAACACCATCAGCTAGTGCACGCTGATTTCAAGTTGCATATGTAGTGCTTTTCAAAATATTAGGGGAAATTTAGAGATCAGCAATGGTATGGAATATTTTTATTTTCTATATATTATGCTGGAATAAAAAAATCCATAAAGATGTGAAGAAAGCTCAAAGGTTCGTGATCTTGGAAACACCACTATTAAATTAAAAGCAAGTAAAATAACAGGCCTTATGTTATACTTGGGATACCAGGAGATGCCTGGCAGTGAGAAGAACACTGATCAGTCACCATCCCTTCTAACACAAGAGAGTTGGTAGAGAACGTAACTACTCACCTGCCAAAAAAACCCAAAGCACTGCTCCCTTCTGTGAACAGTGCTGAGCACTAATGTACTGGTTCATTAAATGGTTGCGTATATCTTTCTAGTGGGCAGAAACCTGACCAATATTATCAGCACTATAATCCATGCTATCTCAAATTCTCACCTTTAAAGCAAATTGCATGACTGAGAAGCAAAAGCCCTGGTGCCTCGTATGCTTTCTGTTAGAAGCTCGGAAAAATAGTTTTCCTTCCAGTTTGCTTCCTATCCCATCACCTGCTATCAAAGGAAGTCGGGTTGTTAGTCCTGATGCAATACAGCAGAAAAGCCTTGTTCAAAGCACTGTTTCTCTCAGCTGCGCAGCCCTTCATTACACACCATTCATCATTATCAACATCAGGAGGTGTTAGAACAGCCCTTGTGAATGAAAAATCCCCTTATTTAACTTCTAGAGGCTGCCAGCCAGCTCCCTTTCCCTCCGTGCTCAGGCAGGGTTTGTACTTGGGGCAGGCGGCCATGCTGTGTGCACCTTCTCAGCACAGCCCACCCCTATGGGAGGACAGCAGCCTCCCCCTTCCTCCAGCTGGGACACATGGAGCCTTTTTCCAAACTGCTGACCCTATTAAGCTGGCTTCTACCAGACACAACACCAAAGGGGCTAGCCAAGTGCTTTCTTTCTGCACACCACCAACAGTGTGCTTCTGGGCTCCAGCCTGCTTGAAGGGAAAGAGGTGCTGGAAGTGGAGGATCTTGAGTCAAAGATACTGGAGTAAAAGATAATATTATCTAGCTGCTCAGTTCCTCAGTCTCCTTCTAGCAGTAGGCAAGGTGCCGTCAGGGCATGGGGCAGGCTGTAATCCCCTCTGCAAGCACTGAAATGGAGATGCTTCTCTATTTCTAGCCTCTTCCCTGCACCGAGTTTCCCCGACTCCCTGTCATCTTGCTTTGGGCTTCCAGCTCCTGCACTGGCACCACCTTGGCTGATGGCTCCCTCGCCAACCTGTTGCCACACACCTGCATTTCCAACTGTGGGGCAGAGACCCACAGGAGCAGGCTCAGCGTCGGGGAGGCCCGAGAGCCTCATCAGCTAACAAGCAGGTTATCTGCCATCTGCCACCAGCACGCTCAGGGCTGCGCAGCCCCAGAAGATGGTGTCCCTGCTGCAGGCAGCATGCAAACCCACTGGACACCCCACTGAAAGGGAATTTTTGTCTTAAAAAATACAATCGCTTATTCACACAAATGGTCTGTTTTCCTTCTTACTGATGAATCATCATAATTACAAGAATCCTGCAGAAAATGAATGTGTAAACCAAGGGGGTAGGAGTGGAAACAAAAAAAAAAGCCCCAATAATAAACTATATTCAAGGTATAAAGACATGAAACTTAACATTTTTGTTCCTCCTTACCCTCTGAGTAAGATGCAAGAGAACCAAACTGGGAAGACAGTTCGCCTGGTGAATCTCAAGCCACGAGGCAGGCCACCTGCCATCTAGCACAGTTCTCCTCACACGATTGATCCCTCCACAGCTGGAGAGGGTGAATACTTCAATGTTGACTTTTTGAGATCTCTATGTCTTCTTGACTTGTGGATCTCAAGTATGGGTATTTCTGAGATCTGGATACCCCAGGCAAAGAGGTATTTATGAATTTTTTCCTCATTTTTTTCTTATTAATATTTAAAAAACATTTACCTATCAGACACACTGCAATTAATTTATCTTCCCTGATCAAAACACATTTACTTCTGTAGAAACACTCCTCTGCCACTGATTTCAAAAGAAGAGCCAGGTTTCAGCCCACTCACTCAAATGTGCATTTGTGCTAATTTTTGTCTTGTAAATTATTTCAGAAGGGGAGAATTCCTTACACAAGTCAGTAAGTGACTTAAACCTACTAAGTGCTGTGTGCTATGAATGGCAGTGGACAGAGCCAAGGAGAAGGACATTTCTAAGGTGTCTCTGTAGCACTATGAACTTGCAGGTTTCACCAACTCATCTTTTTTTTTTTTCTTTTTTTTTTTTTAGTACAATCTGTTTTATTCTTCAGTGTTTGTGGTCATATTTCAGTAGCATGACACCAATGGCTTTTTGGCTTTTTTGATATCTTAAATTTATTTTACATATACACTTGGAATTATATAAGACATTATAAAAATGTTTTAAGGGCTTCAGTTTTCTAAATTAAATCATTAAATACTTTCTCATATTCGGCAGTATATTTCATTGCCATAGACACACTACTCTGGAGTTTTTCCTCTAGGAGCAGGAAATATTTATTTTGTACAGTCTGAAAAAGGTCATTTTACATTTTTTAAGAGTATGAAAGAATTATGCAAATAATAGTTGAGGAAGGGAAAAAAGCAGGAGGTATAATTCTCAGAAGAATTATGTAAGTATTTTCTTGTTACAAAATATCATTTGTTATTTTTCAATCAAAGAAAACTTCAAGGAAAGACAAAAGGTTGAACCAACTACTCTAAAAAATTATGAATGTGCCAAAAGATCACAAATAGAACATTAATGTCAGTGTTGGCTCCTGTTAACTTCTCAGGATTTTAATTTTGCTTTTTAAAGGGAGAAAAGCGGAGAGTAACAGAGACGGCATCATTAGACTAAATCCATCCTGCCTAGTCTTAACTTTTTAAGCTAAAAACCCCAAACTGTATCCATGATCTGTATCAGCCTGTACCTGACCACTTCAGCCGTCCCTGACACTTGACCTGCTTCTGAGAAGCAAGAAGTCCAATTTAAGTCGACGGCCCTACAGGGAGGTAATGGTTTGACCCTTGGTCCTTCCACCGCAACCATTCCAATTCTCTAATGATTTCCCTGCAGGGTTCATATACCAGCTCTGGGTCAAAGACCAGTGCATCCACGAAGGCAAGGGGCAGCACAAGCACTGCATGATGGATTTGAAAATAAGTGCATCGTAAAGGAAACCTCCATCAATTAGGGATGGCCTTTGAATTCCAAACAAAAGGAATCAAAGTGCAAATTGTAATGTCTATTCTGTTCACTTTAGCGGCACACAGATACATATGTTAAGAGATGTATGCTAGCCTGGGTGCAGAACCAGCAATCATCCTAGGACAAACACTCCCTGTTCATCCTCAGAAAAGACAGCCTTTTGCTCACTCTGAGGAACCGAGAAGTCAAAGGGATTCACTATTTGATTCCAAGTAAGCTTTTGGTACATCTATGTACTTCAGTACTGTACACACTATGACTCTAAAAGGAAATATTAAGATCTGCTGTAACTAAGAAGTAAAAGATTATCCAGATCCACTTTCACTTTTTGGAATCTGTGCCTTAACTATTTACCTCTACAGGGAACAGCAAAATTACCATCTACAAGCACTGCTTTTCCATCTACCTATTGCCACACATATATTAAAGCACCTGCGAAATTTCCTTTTTTTCCAGCAGTCCTCAACATTGAAATGCACTACCTGTTTTTTTGGAAAGAAAGGTACAACAAAGTATATTTAGTAGTACAGAAGGAGATGTAGTAAGGGCATAAAAATACTTAATACTGTAGAAAACAGAAGATATCCTGTGCTCGTTCCTAGTGAAAGATGGGAGGGGAAGAAAGAATTATGCCCCTTACATACGAGTGAACACACAAATTAAAAAAACATGTGAACACTAAAAATAACTCTTAAGAAGGTCTCCGCTTTCCTGCATGAAGTGACGAGGCAAGGCCATGTTAACAACTCGGCAGATTCTAGTCTGCAGAAACCCTGGCCATGGTTAGTGGTCACTGAGCTCTCACCTAGGGAATTCAGATCAGCTGTAACAACTAAGGAGGGTAGCTGCATCCACACATGCAACTCTTTTGGTGCTATGGTTGTAAGACCACCAAAATTAAAACATGGAAGAAATCCTACAGGAACAAATTGTATTAATTTTATATTATGCTTTTAATACATCTAGGTTTCCCTTCCCTATCTGTTTTCAAAGGACAGGGAAAAACTGATTATCTGATGTTCAAAATATGTTTGTAATCATTCCCCTTGCCAAGGCGTTTCAAAATTAGTAGTGGTTGAGATCCCATAAAAATACTCTTAATTTTCCAAGCGTTCCAAGAAGCCTGAAAAGGGACTTCTTCATAGTGTTTTAACATCAGCACCTGAAAATCACAACCTGTCTTAGAAACTTTCATCTGCCTGTGTGCACGAGTATCACTCACCCTCTCTCCAATATTCTACTCAATACTAATTTGTGTGTAATATTTTTCAGCAAAAGAGGCATATAAAACTATGAGTCTGGCTAAAACAGAAAGAAAAAAAACCAAAACCATCCTAATGTGACTTTCTCCAACAATACATGTCTGAGAAAAAAAAAAAGACTGAGAACAGCCAAATTTAAACACGGAGCAGAGGGAAAAAATGATAATGAAAACACTGTGATAGCCAAACTTTTTAAAGCACCTTTTCTTCACAAATTCAAAACTTAAAAGCTATGCAAAACCCTCAGTATTGAGCCCATCAAGTTTGCTGACTTTGAATCTCATGAATTACTTACCAAAGTCTTCAATATTCTCACTTATATTTTAGCAAAAGTGAGGGATAGGCAACAACCCCTCGGATCTGATCGAACAATGTCTAGGCCATCAGGTTGGCTGAGAGTAAGCTCTTGCTGCCAACCACACCATATATGACAGGAAAACTTTTGTTAATAAAAGACATATTGATGTATTTGTTAATGACCTGAACACCCCAATAACTGAATTTAAACCAGTTATCTATTCAACAGGGCTTCATCAACCCACTGCCCTCATCTCCTCTACCCCTGCACTGTTTCAAAGCAACTGGAAAAGTTTTACACCACCATCCCCCTTCCCACCACAACCCTTTCACTGTTATGTGAGCTTGGGAAGTCTAGCATTTGAGCAGCTCATTTGAAGTGCTCTTAACTGTGTTTTCAAAAGAACAAAGCCGTTTTATAACTCTCTCTATACAAACAGAAGGCACTTACCTGAAAGCTTCTCTTATTTTCAGTCCATCAACAAATGACACCGGTATGTTATAACTGGCTGCCACTATGGAGACAAAGTCTGTTCATCTCTGACCTTATAGGAATCAATCACATCAATGTTTCTGCTTTGGTTTTTGGTTTGGGTTTGGTTTTTTATTTGTTTTTTTGTTGTTGTTGTTGGGGTTTTTTGTTTGTTTTGTTTTGTTTTTTTTTATTAAAAGATATCAAGGAAAGAAACAAAGCTCTCCAAAGCACTCAAGCCACAGTACAAAAAATGTTTTAACACAAAAAGTTTTTATATTTCCTCATCAGCAACATTATTTGGAAGCTCAATTACTGAAAGGTTGCAATTACAGAAAGACGGTTTTCAGTCATTTTTTTTTAAGTAGTAATTCTTTAATTTCTTTTCCCTTATTTTTCATCAATTACAGTTAATTTTCCTGTGAGGCAACACCAGGGAGATCACAATAAAAGCCTGATGCAGCAAACCTTTCTGGAGGCCCTTAAGGCCAGTGATTTCAGCTTACAATCAGGATATGCTACAACTTGCATTCACAACTGCCCTCCCTATGGCTCCACCTCTGCTCAAAAGTCTGGTTTTGCATTTCTCCTGGGCTGGTAACGTATTGCTTTTGTAGTCCTATGCAAAGAATGGCTCACTACAAATATTATTTGAAAGAAATTATCTAATTTGTTTATTTTTACTTGAATTACATTACTCTATGTGCACCTGATCTCTCTCACACAGAGCACAATTAACTACTGCCATTTATTTAAACAAATTCTGCATCTGATGAACTCCTCACTGGTGAGCACCTACACAAACCAAAGGTATTTCTCTCAGAGTAGTCCCTCTCTAAATTCAGGTGGGAACAGAAAAGCCAATAGTTGTCTTTAACTTCACACTGTGTCTAAGACCATACAATAATCATACACATTGCAGCAGACTTGCACAACATTTGGGAAGCAGCTCTATGGATTGATAGCTTGTCTGCAGAGATGTGAACTTATCAAGGTTCTGCTTAGCGCAGATATCTAGACAAGCAGTTGGCAGCGAGGTTTCTTCTGCACTAATTACATTCTTTTCCAAAAGTTCACCCTGCCTGGGTGTCCAGGTAATTGCAATTAAGGCAGGAATCTGGTAATTAGAAATTCAAGTGCCCTGCCAAGAACAATACACTTCCTCTTAACGTGCTGCCCAGAGAACTAATTCACTTGGAAAGGACAGAAGCTGATGTGAAGTGGCAGAGTAGATGTTGATTAAGCAACAACCACAGAAATAAATTCCCTTCCTTCTAAAATCAAATTCATTATATCTCATTTAGACTTCTGGAAAGTGTTTCATTACCTTTGAAACATTTAAAATAAATGAGAACTCAAAATTTCAGACCTCCGAACAGCAGCATTTTCTGCTCCCCAGCCGCAGAACCTCAGAATTTCTGCAACATCTCTTTTGAAGATGAAAATACAACGTTGGTCATACTCCCCTCCTTCAACCTCCCACCAAAATGCTAACTTTGTACCGTGACTCAGCAACTACTGCTTATTGGCATTATTCAGAAAATATCAAATCACTTAGTAATTTTTTAAATATGTTCAACACAGAACAACAAATACATTTTTTAAAAATTATAAAGCAAAGCCACTCACTGGATATAAAGATACTACACTGTCCTCTAAATTCATATATTTTAAATCGAAGGTAGCTGCTAGCTGGAAACAAATGATTATTTTTTTACTCTTCCTATACATTTCTTTCTAATTCACAGTTGTCCTTATCAGTTCAGAATAACATCTCTATCTCAAATCTTGGACTTAGCCTCTAATACTTTATACTAGTTTTTACTTTCAGGAAACACAGAAAGTCTTTTTTCACTGGGGACAAGAAAACTCTTATTGTGTGTATATTTTGTACATGTGTGTGCATGTGTATTTACAAAAAGTTACATGAACACAGAGGTTTCTGTTCGAATCAAAGCCCTGGAATCATGAGGCTGACTTTAAACATAGCAGTGTCTGTCCATTTTCACATAGTTGAATAATTTGAAATTCAAAGTTGGAGGAATCTGGGCTGATGCTGCTTTAAATTATTTGAAAAAATGGGGTATTCCCTCTGTTTTTCTGAATAAAAATCTGTACCAGGTCCACGTTCATGCCAAAAGAGTCAAGGAAAAGGCTCTCCGCCCAGTACTACGCTCTCTGGTTCCCAAATAGCTTCTTTTGGATGACACCGCTCCCTCTCCTAATGAGCTACCCAGGCACTATCAAAGGAGCTTCTGCTGCCTCGTCCCATGTTTCACCCACTGCAGGCTTCAATAAACTCCCATCACTGGGATTGATCTAGGGATCAAAAAACACCATGAGCGTAACTCACAAACGGAGCCTAAAGCAGCACCGTAAAATGTATATAGAGTCCTGATGGAAAACTATGAAAAGGAAAGGATGCTTTGAAATTCTCAAGATTTGTTGTTGGTTTGCTTTCATAAAGCCTTATAAGAGCAGTTGTGCCCCACTCCCGTCCCCAATGTTTTTAAGTCTAAAAATGACTCCATTCTCTCCTAACTTCTGTTTCCTACTGCCTTAGTGTGTTTCCAAGATTCCTTAGATCATACCCAGACATAACCACTAAAGAAACAAGCTGAGATCATCAAAACTTTATGACTGAAACACTGAAAACAAAATAGAAGGTACAGTTTTCACCGCCCACCCCAGAAGTACATCAAGTGCACAGTAAGGGAAGCCTATGGTAAGAAATTACCTCTCATGCGCTGCAGCAAAGCCTCAGGAGCTAATAATACAAGAAATAAAACTGCTGTTTTGATTGATAGATCTGTTAAAGTTTCTTATCACTTATTTCCAACAATGTCAGTCAAATATGTTTCGTCTTTTATCAACAACAAAATAAAGTTATTTTTGCCCCGGAATCTAAATTACCAATACTTACTTCTAGTGGAATAGCACTAAGCCAAGTGACAATTGAGGACTAATATTTTCCAATTGACCTAACAACGTATTACACAAAAAATAACAAAGATTAACTATTATGAACTAATGCTCTGTTCCTTCCTATAATTAATTTCAGCTGATTATAAGCAAGGTGTTTAGCTCAGGTATATTGGGGTTTCTTAAGTTATTCTTCCCATCTGTACCTATTGTAGGTACCTCTCAGGGCACAGCAGAATAAGCTGAAATTCTCTGATAGATAGGCATTTGCACCATGATGTAATACAGAAATTAACTGTACAGATTCTGTGTTTGTGTGACACATGAATTTTACATGTGTTACACATGTATTTACATGTTATATAAACATCCTCTTACATACATACATAACACATATAATGATAACAAATCTTGTAAAGCTGAGTACTGAGAAATTACTCGCTCTCAGCAATACTTTGCTGTTGTATCATAAGTGATTTTTATTTTCCTGGGTAAGTTAAAATTTATTGTTCAAGGAGTATGAAAATCCTCTAAACTGCATGCTGATCTCATAGTTACAACATGCTGAAAGTCATCAGATGCTTTGTATATGGCATAATAGTGAAAATAATGCTTTGCAGGGAATTTGGACTAGAAAGACTAAAAAAGTTAGTAGCCTTATCCTCATCGTATTTACACGCACTTACACAGAAGCAGATGAATAGCTCACAGCAAACACGCCGTTGGATAAGATCATTCCCCAGGGTGCTCACGCTATCTGCAAACGAGCAGGGCTGGGCCCCATTCCCTTTCTAATTGCAGGGGTCCATCACAAAACCCAGAGAGCGGGAGAAAATTGTAAAAGGCCACAAACCACAAAAACGGCAGAGGGATTTAAACAGAAAAAAAAAAAGTATTTCTTGTGTCAGAAGTTACCAGATCTCAAGCAGACGCCACATGTGGGTCCATTCTGCTGGGTGCTTAGGGACATCACTTGGCGGTGGACTTGGAAGTGTGCTAGCTTAGCGGTCGGACTTGATGATCTTAAAGGTCTTTTCCAACCAAGATGATTCTATGATTCCACATGCCTGCCAGAGGGATCTGCTCCCACCTGGGACTGGGGGGTGAGCAGCAGCTCTTCTGCCCCTTTCCATAACCTCTCTCTCCTTGCGTGCTGCTAGATTAGGACCACAGCTTTTACTCTGTTAGACCACGCTCTTACAACATTATCTCCCATCGGCTCTGCATGGATGCTAAAGACCGCAGCACCATGCCAAGCGTCGGCCACACTCCCCAAGGCTGGCTGCCATTAGGGGTATTTCACTTTGAGAAGCAAAACTGCCTGGGTCACTCTGGATGGGAAAAGGCACATTTTTTACATTAAATATGTTATTACAAACCAAGTCATGTAGAATAAACTTTCTCTTATAACATCTTTAAAAATGGTTAATAAGGGATTTTTAAAAGTTAGATTTTTCTATATAACACTCCATAAAACAATAACATTAGAGCATTTTACTGCTTCTTTCTTCAAAGATGCACAGCTTTTCTGAGAACTGCATCCATTCAACTAATGGAAAGAAGCCAAAGTGCAACCAGAAGCACTCACATTTCGAAATCCAAGCGGTCATTTTACAAAAATTATATTAACCAGCACACAGCAATATAAATCGCTCCATAAAAGCAGCAAACTGCGTTATAAACTGCTCTTTTAAAACTAACTTAAGAAAAAATATATAGGTTAACAATGGGCTGCAGAGCTGTAAAATAAGTTGCCAATCTCTGACTAAGATGATGAAAAACAGCCTTAAAAAAATTTTGGTGAACAGCAGAAAGAAGAAGGTGATGATTATATTCAGCGGAGCGACTGGGTCCTGCAGATTCTACTTTGGTGGCAGAGTACCACATCTGTCTCAAACTGGCATCCAGCTCACAAGGCATGATATTCTAGACAGAAACATCACCATTCAGTAACAACGGCTCAAGAGCCAGTATTTTCTGGAAAAATTAAAAAAAGAATAAAAAAATAAGAAAAGGAATTCCAAAGGACAAGTAGCAGCCTTCCAGCAGTTAGATGGGTCTGGGGATAAGTCAAATCACACCAGAGAGAATTTCCTTCATTTTATAAAGGTTCAGTCCCACAACACACAGATGCCTTTTATTTTCCTAGAACGTCAGCACTGAAATGCAATGGGGTGATCACGGCGTAATGTTCTCCATGAATCTGTGCGGTTTGTTAGATGACAGCACTGGCAGTCTCACCTTTTCCACAGAGCCTGAATTTACAAATCCTTCTCACTAAACTGAGGAGGTCATACTTTTGACTGAAATCCTGGATCACGATGACGAACTCCCTGCTAGCAAGCTATGCACACCAAACTGCAAATTGGAAGTCCTTCCCAAAAACCTATCTCACATACCCCTTCGCAGAACAGACACCAAATATTTTTCTAAACCACAGGGAAAAAAAGGCTTGTGTGCAAAAGACTATCGCAATGGGAAAATTACTAGTCGCCTTCATTTGCTTTTCACTAGGTAATTTTTTATAAAAAGAAGACATAGTTTCTAATGACCTTCCCACCCAAAGGGTAAGAGCTTTGTCACTTGTGAGTTATTTGTATACTCTTGCTAATTGTATCACTACACTCCTCCAACCGTTATGAATATTCATTTTATCTCACTTCCCTCTCTGTGCACTTATTAACTGTATAACACATACACTCAAGAGATTTTGTGTATGTGTGTATATGGATACGTGTGCGTGATATTTTTTATGTAAATCTGGATCTGACCCGCGCACACAAAACACACTGCTCAGCAGTGGTACCACAGCCCTTAGGAATGACATTTTGAAGGTCTGAACTGCAACAGAAATCAAAAAGGTTCCAAATCATCAAATATCACCTCAAATAGAAACAGTTCCTTTAACAACTATTTTTTTGGCAAGGATATGAACTCACCAAGCATTTCTTATCATTATGGTTGTTATTTACTGAACGCTAAACCATGTTTTGTCTTATATATTTAAATCAAGAGAGTAAGCTGCCTAAAAGATCTCCTCTTGTTGTGTTTGCTTCTATCTGCTGCTACAGTTTTAAAGCACATTTCCCTTTATTTCACTTTTCCACAAGCCATAAAAAAACTCATTTCTAATTCATCCGTTCGTTCAGCTTAACCTCTCTTCTCAGCAATTAAAGCACTCTGCGCATCCCTCATCTATCACACAGCCAGCTAAATAATGCATTGCGTCCTCCGCTCATCTTTTATCATCCCAAATGACAGGTATTAGCATATCTCCCCAGTCAATTACAGTGCAGCGGAATAATCACAGCATAATTGGGCGAAAGCCACTCTAATCACCAACCCTGCAAACTCGCAGAATAAAAACTGAGTGGCAGTTCAGACAGGCCTTGCTCTTGTCCATGACTCCAGCCAACAAGCTTGGCAGGTCTCCATTTCCTTCTGCCTTTTCTAACTTACTCTTAGGGGCTAAGCTTCTCAGCACATACACATGTAACTCATTTCCTTTTTCTTAAAGGAAGACCATGCACGCACATTGACAAAAATTACCCAAAGACTGTTTGTTAAATGCAAGGCTGGAACATAGCACGGCTGTTTTCTGCGCTTCAGATCATCCAACAGGGCTCTGCTTTACAGAATAACTTTGACAGATGGGTTTGTTGCTCGAGGTAGAAAGTTTTACATTTCATGTTAGAGCAAACAGAATTTCTTTTCCTTTAAGTATAAAGGATTTATGAGATCTAACACAGTTAGGTACTGCTTTAGATGGTACTGCTTACCACAGACATTAGCCTTCTGTTTTTCAACACTAGTGAGATACCCACAAAGCATAATTTTAATTTGTTGTCTGTTTAATACATCTAGATTAAATCCCTACATATATATATATCTCAACATAAAAGAAATGTTTCATTTGTTAAACAAAGAAACAAGTAAATTAACATCAGGCTACTGTCTCCTGTGCTCAATCTCAGCAAATTAGAGTATTATGAGAAATTTTCCATGGCTGTTATACCAATCTAAAAGCAGCAGGCTCCTGGATGGGTGCTCCTACAGCAGTTCTCAAATCAGTGGTGCAGGACTACTCTCAGGTCAGCTACCTGCTCTGAGACCTCCTTGCTCTGGGACTCAGAGTGGTGCTCTGATGGAAGAGTTACCCACGGGATGGTGGTGGGACCATCCCACACCTATGTGTGCTCCTGGGATCTGCTTACTCTACAGAGCAGGCGTGCATCAGCTCTACGTAGTCTGGGATCTTCTCAACAACAGGAAGTTTGGGGCATGAGAAGCGCCCTGGGAAATCAGGATACACATTAAAAAGAAAAATTTTGACAATACTACTTCAGCACAGTTGAAATTTTCAAATGTATTACAAACATGGGGAAAGTCTTCTGAAATCCAGAAGCCAAATTATCTTCTTTGAAATTCTAAGTGAGATGTACTAAGGTTGTGCTGTTGTTGTCATTGGTAGCAGACTCTGGTTGTGCATATTTACATGACTTCACTGTCGTTTACCAGTGTAGCCCCAAACAAAGAATGAAACTCTACTAAAAAAAAAGGCAATTAGACTTACAACTAGGCCATCAGTGCAGTACATTCCTGCTGTTTGGGTATGATCATACGTAACCACAAGTTCTACCCACTATAAGGTTAAACAGCACAAAATGAGGAAAATGAAGACTTCCTGGAAGCAAAGTTTAGGCAAGTTATGTATCTGTTTCAGTCTTAAAGGAGTACTTTGTATCTCCTTGTACTAAATGGTTGAGACCTTACTCATTATTTTAGCTAGAACACATCACCCTTTAAAAACAGCTTTTAGTGTTTCATCTTCTTCCTAACCTCTTCTTCCCAACAACAGTTTTCTCTAAATCACTTCCAAATTTCTATGACAGTGTAATTTCTTTGTTGTCAACAGAATTACACCAAATCCATTTAATCAGTGGTGATCTTCCCATCCTCGATTCCCAAAATGCAGCTGAACAAGACATGGACTTTATTTTTAAAATTGTTTTTAAATTCATCTTGTATAATGTCTCATCATATAGCTCTGTGTGCCAGCACTGTTCTGTACAGTGCAACTCCACAAACAATGTGGTATTAAACCACTGTTCCAAAGCTGGGGACAGAAGAACAAAAGCTCGTGCATTTGTAGGGCAAAGACAAATACCTTCCTTGCCCTGTATCTTCCATAAGACCTACACTACTGATCTACACCTTCCTTCCACACACAAGCTGCTGCAGGAATGGCACAAGTGACAAAGGGGAAATTGAGGCTCAAGGCTGTTTGACACTGAAAATGCCAGTGGAGGATCTGTGTTTCCCTCCCCTCACAGAGCTGAGTGTTCACAAAGATGTGGCAATTAGTCAGCTTTCCATGCTGCGTCTTTCCTCTGTGTCACTGAGGAGTTTCAAGGGCCAAAGCCTGCCTCTTCTGCTAAGTGTCACAGAGCAAAAGGCATATCACCTGTACCCTTCCAACCCCTTTCATCTTAAGTCATTTCCCATCCTCATTTTTGCTTTAAAAAAAAGTATGGAGTAGCTATACAAATAAAACTTTCACTGTTCTTAAAATCCTGGTGTTACTCTGTTGCATCGCCTTCCAAGCCTGCTTACTGCATACAGATAGATGGGGGACTCCTTCCAGATTCCAACTCATTATCATGTCAGGTACTGTGCTATTCTCAACAGATTCACTGAAAACTATGTGACTTGGGAAGAATCCAATCAACAGGAAAAAAAAAAAAGCCATTAAAAACTGGCTTTAAATTTTGGCTTTGAGCCGATAGAAAGACTTAAAAAAAAAAAAAGTATTTTTTAAATTTCGCTCGCGCAATCGCTGATTTCACTCCTGTTCTGTATAAATCCCAGCAAACTGAATGAAGGCCAGTCACAACAGGTAATGAGGTAATGGTGAGAAAACCACTAAGTTAGATGCTGTTACAGGAACCTTTATAAAGGCCCACAGACTTTTCTTTCTGCAGTGTATTTACTGCTCATAAAAAGTGTTCAATAGCTATTGAGAAGAGGAGGCAATATAAGGGAAGCGTAGCGTCACTGCACAAGCCTCACCAACGCCGCTCTCCACGTCGCCCCCGCGCTAAGAATGCACCTGCTCTGCTGTTGGTCTTCCTTTTTATCTTTTGTCCTCCTCAACACCAACATCCAGCTTTATGAAATTAACAACTTCTCTGTGAAGAAGCAGGCTAAGATCAAAATAAATTTCGCAGAAGTATGCAAGTCTCCCTGATTTCTCAATGGATAGATCTGGAAAAGCCAAAAAGCAAAGGATTTGGCAGCCTGTGATAGGAAGCCTTCCTGAGAACTGATGAGGTGTTCCGAGGTGTAAGCAACCTTGTTAATCACTTCACCTACAGGGACCAAGAGGTTTTACAGCCCAATTCCAACAGACCTGGCTGGGGCAGGTTAGGGCTGTTCCACCTGTCCAGTGCACAGCTTCACTGCTTTTACAGAGAGGTCATGCTAAGAGAATGTAAACTTGCACCCAGCTGCTCAAACTCAAATTGAATCCATGTTTTAAAATTAGGATCTGTGATTGTCTGGACTACCGCAGTACAATTCCATCCCATTCCAACCATCAGGTTGGTAGCTTCTGGTAAGTAGCTACGGGTAGTAACACCTTCTGCAATAACATCTGTCAAAGGACCTCTTGGTAGGCACCTAATCTAAAGAATGCAGAAGTGATCTTAAAATCACAGAACTCCAATTCTACAATGTTATGTTATACTGTGATCTATCTCAGCTGACCCAAGAAGCAAACAAAAAGCATGCTCATCACATGGTGTCATTGAAACCTCAGCCTAAGCTCCGTGCATCACCTACTTAATGGCACATCTATACATGTACTGTAGTTCATATTTTTGCAAAAAGTATAATTAATATAATAACAACATCCAAAATCACGTGCAAGTAAGCAATCTCCACAGAAAGTATGAAAGGCTCTGCAAACAGTAGCTGTTAAGGCAAGGTCCCAGAACTTCAGATGGAAGGAGAACACACCCCTCCACCAACATCCGGAATGAGAAACAGCTTAAAAAAATTTTCCAGATCTACAATATTTGAAACAGCTGAATTTGGGAAACAACATTTTCTTTCATTCAAGACCATGATTCTGCAAGCAACAAATGGATCAAGTTCCACCAAGGTTTCCTAGAGTATTTTAATGCCTTCAAGCTGCGTGCAAATTTCTATCCAGCATGGGAATTTGTGTTGAGATTTAGAAAGTACAAATGTGACATGCTGCAGCTGCCTTGCACATTATAAGACACATTCTCATACACTTGGACAATGCTTGTCTACCAAACTACAAAAAATAGAGAGACGTAAACTGTACAATATTGTAGTCAGAGAAAAAAGCATTGGAAAAAAATAGTGCATATATCACTGTTCTCAGATCTACAGCAATGATTCTTTGCTTCCCTGAACATTACTCTGCTGGGTGTGGACGTTACTACAGTGTTTGAACACAGAATGGTCTGCAGAAAAGGCACACAAGATAACTCCTAAAACTGATGAGAAGACATATTCCCTGGAGTAAGTAGTTAGTAAGGAACCATAAACTACTACTCAAACTACAACCTGAAGGATGTTGAAATTGTGAGGATTTGAAAAGTTTAGTTACAGAGCAATTCTCTCCCAAGTGCAAACTCTTCACACCCTCACTAGAGACAGCCCTAGAGAAACAGACAGAAATACAGTTCCTCCCCTCACAACTGCACTGGATTATGTTTAACAAGTTAGGCAGCAGCATCCCTTCACCACTAAACTTTTATCTTCACCACAGTAATATAATTTATTTGAAAGTCAGGTCTGCATTTGTTTTGTAGAACTTGAGGAATGTTAAAATACTGACGTTTTTATTAAAATACTTTTCTTCTATTCCAACAGATCTTGCAGCCCTAACACTTATTTATCTTTTTTCAAGAACGCTCTAATAATGTAATAATTACGACCTACGTTCAATTCACTTGACGACTAATGAGCCTTCTGTAACCCAAGTAAAAATCCCATAAGCTTTGATAAATTGCATAGATGTAATGCCGTAGCAACACTCAGTCACTACTTTTCCAGAGTGAAATAGAAGCACCGAGACAAAGCTGGGAGGATAAATGTGTTCCCTAGAATGTTTTTTTCCCATTGAAAATTAAACAAATGTTCCTCTTCCTTCTTTCTTGCTGGGTGGGGGTAGAGCAGGGAAAATATTCATTATGTTCCAGCCCCAAAATCCTCAAATCTGAGAGCAAGGTTGGAAACAATGGAAACCTCTTTTAATTTAAAAGACTTCCTGTGCTAGCTGGATTCCACCATTAACGGGAACAATGACTCATTTTTTCCATGGATCTTTCAGCACAACCACACCTACGACATGGGGATGGATACCAGTGTCTCCAAAAAAATTGCATTTTTCATCCAAGAGAAAATACAGTTGTTTTGAGATCTTCTTAGAGAATATAATACTCTGCATTTTAGATTGTAAGAAAACGATACATGATCTCAAAAATGGGATTAGGGTTCCCTTTATCACAAGGATTACTCTAAATATATGGAAAGCAATCAGTTCTACACAGAGCTACTCTCATTGCCTTTCTACACATGCATGAATGAAAGTAGGCACATGTGGTTATTTGATTTCTTAGTATATGAATGGTATCAAGGAAATGACATAATCTTTGCTTATCTATAGGACTTTCAAAATCCATGTTATATAATTTACATCATCTTAAAGACAGGTTAGCAAAATTTCCATTGCTTTCTTCTATAAACAATGTTAATGAAATGAGATGAACCAATAAAGTACTCAAATTTGGCAAATGGTCACAGAGTGTTCTCTAAACAGAATTATTAAAAACAGCTTATGACTCTCTCCCTGAAAAATATTACAAACCTGGATAATGTTGGAATAGTATTTTGGAATTAGGCAGTTACTCATCACATCAGTTACCTTACAATTTCCTTGCAGACTGGTTCCAGGTATTAACAAGCAATTTTTTTTGTCAGGGATGATGATATTTAACTACAGAAAAAAAATGCTATCATAGATCCCCTTTAAAACAGTTTGTGTTTTAAAATTTTGTTTTCTTTCTGATTTGCAAGATTGTATGTATGTAAGAATAGAAACCATTTGTAACCTCCTTAATAATAATTCCTTGATGGCAATTTACTAGGGAAACATAAATACAAATTATTATAAAGTAAAGCATTTTGAAACGCAGAAACACTACATTCTGATTTGGAATATACTTCAAATATCAAACTAACTTTAAAAATTCACTTAAAAAAATTATCTTTCTAATGTTGCACAACAACTCAAAAATGGGAGCTTTTCTTTCCTTTTGCTCAGCTGTGGCAGGTGCAGACTTTGGGAGGGGGATACACGCCAGCCGTTTGCGCAGCCCTTCTGAAACTCTGAAGACTGGCACTTGCAATACTCCTCCTGAATTTGTTATCCTCTTTCTTACAACTCAGCGATGACACATAAGCCACAAGTAGAGCTGTGGCCAATCTACAGTGACAATCTCTGGCTTATTTTATTTTCACTGAAGAGTTTAATATTACCACTATCCATACAGCTGGTATATACAAAAAGAACCCAAGGTACAGAAAGTCTTTGATTTTGTTACTTCCAACTGAGATTGTACAGCTCTGCAGACATGCAGCCAGAGCTTTATATACATAAGCCTTTTGCAAGATTTTTTCAATGCAAACATGAAAATTCAGAGCATATGCACAAAGAAATATGAAAATTGACAGAAAACCAACTTAGCTTTTCCACATGCATTTCCTAGCACAAACTTTAGCGTACAGTGGGGAGCCGTAACTTTGAAATACTAACAGATAACGTTATATTCCAACCATGTTTCCTGTTACTTGGGGATGCGTTTTGCTTTTGGTTATTTTGGGGGGGGTGGGGTGTGTATGTGTTGTTTGTTTGGGGTTTTTTTTGTGTTCTTTTGTGTTTATTTTTTTTTAATAATAAAATCACAAGGGGACAAAACCAATTACAGAAAACAAGACAACTTCTCTTAAACTGATAAGCCTAGGTGTCAAAACGGTCACTCACTCTTACTGAACATCTTTCCAGCAAAGTAAATCCACTCTCTTCTAAAACAAGTGTCATATACAAGTGTACATATGCAAATATGTACACTTCAATCTACCGACTGGTGTTGAATCAATTTACATAGTCAAGTGGCTCACTCAGACTCTGAGCGCTTTAAGGTTCCATGTCCCAGAATGTACTGAGCTTGTTGGCATTTGGAAAATTAAATTTAGAAAAACGTATTACTGCACAGTTCTCTCCTCTAAGTTACTAAAATATTTAGGTGCAAGATATTCTACATCTAGATAAGGGGATAAATCAAAGATCAAGACAATGAACTTCCATTCAACAGTCGTCCTTCTCTGCACCTTTCATCTCCTTATCAAAACACAGAGAAGAGATGAGCCTTGAGGGAAGCAAGCCCTGAAGTGAGATGGTACAAGTCTGCTGAAGTATGCAAGGAGACTGCACTATAATGATTGCATGTATTTGAGTGTAGCAAAACCCATCTTTCACTTCTAAATTAGAACATGCTGAACTCAAATAACTTTACAGAACAAAATTGGAAGTGCAAGACTAAAATAAGAAGAGACAATTTTAACCAGGAGAAAGATCTGGAAATCTGTCCAGACCCCAGAGACTTTTTTTTTTCTTAAAGATGTGCCAGCAGAAAAACCAGAGGCTAACCCTTGTCCTCTACTGAATCATAGTAGTCATCTGGGCCTCACCAAAAGTCCATTTCAGATTTTGCATGCTGTGGTCCCCAGTTCTGGGAAGACTTCAGGCTTCACGTAACTCCTCATATGACAAAGCTCTCTAATTGAGGGCTGTTCACATATTTAAAGTTAAGCAGGAACACGCTGCCCAGTGTGACACCCTGGCCTCGACAGAGCTGTGGCACCCAGTCCACAGAGCACAGGGTGTGCTTGGAGAAGCCAGTACGCCCCCAGGGTAAAGTTAATGCTGCAGTTTATCACATATTAATTTGCATTCTGATGGTGCAAAGGTAAACCTCTCCATACCCTGGCCAATGCCATGAAGCAACAGGCATCCTCGGTACGGTTGTTTTCTATGCATGCGCACATTTGGGATTTGAAGTTTATGTTTTATCAGATTTAGCAGAAGGATAGCCTCTGCCAGAACATGATGGAAGGGTATGTATGGAACGCAATCTCCAAATTACAATCCTTTAATAGTTTAGAGTATAATTACATCAGAGTAAAATATCATGAAATAATCTTCAAATCTTAGTGAGCAACGCTCTTTGATAAAACGTATATTTGCAGTGAAGATCAACAAAGAGAAACTGGCAATAGTAGCAGCAGGAAAAAAAAAAGTAACCAGATGACGCCATATAAATGCTCATTCATAATTACCTGCAATTATTTCACAAGATAAACTGATATTCTAGAAATTCCTGCAAAAATAATATATTACATATTTTTGAAACTTTTATCTTCTGAAGATTTCATTCTGCCTGGTAGCCTGCAAGAAGTAAGTAGCAGTGAGAGAAAGGAAACCTTTGCTGGCCTCGCTTACTGGGTTTTAGTGGGGAGAGAGATTATTAAAAAAAAAACCAAAACGTAGCCACACCTCACCCAACTCCCTACATTTTAAGGCAAAATAAATGGGGTTTCACTCTCAAATGCAGAGAGGACATAGTTCTGTTTTCCTCTTTTAACACTGGTTTTCTTTGTTTAACTAAAACCATTTATTTAAAATCTGATGGAGATGCAACCGTAGCACATTACCCATGCATAGCTTCTCTCCAGTAACCCCAAAACGTTATAAGCACCATCCAAACAAGGGCACATTCTTTCTTAGGAAGGCACTTTAGTGTATATCCAAGTCCTAGCTTGATTCCCCTGAAGTCAAACCTGTGGCATAGAAAAACTATTTTGCCATCAATTCTGACGGTAACGGGCCCTTACAGACAGATCTGCTGCTGATGCACGAGTGAGGTCTGCCTGCCCTGCTCCTCGCCATGGAGCACCAACTCGCTCCTCTGCACAGCCTCACCAAACTCAGAGAGAATTTTCAGTCCAATTCTCACTTGCCATTAGAAAAGGGTGCCTGAAGTGAAGCCTAAGAGCCCACTAGTCATTTCAAATAGGGCTGAGTCCCTGGTAAAGCTAATGGAAGAGCCGTGGAACAAGTCACTTACAAATAGTTTTGCACAGCTCAAACAGCAACTGGACCTGTGCTGTAAAGTGCAGTTGTGTACACATATGCCTAATGATACTGTGGTTCACACTACTTTTTATTCCTGTATTTCAACTTGAAAATTGTGACTGCTGTTTTGGCACAGAAACAAAATGCGCCAAGGCCCAGAGGGTCCTGGAGCATTCTAAGGTTGGAACTGGTTTTCCACAGAGATGAGCACCACAGTCGTACCAAGCTCCTCTGCTGTCCTTCCCAAACACTTCTGCCCTGAACACAAAAAAAACTAAGAGAATGGACACTAATTGCATCTGCCATTACTGTTGCCCAATGGCCCAAAAGGCCTTATCAGATGTTGTGGAAGAGCCTTTTCTGGCTGCAGTTTACAGGAATCTTGAATCCTGCCTGCCTGCCACGCAGTCCCAAACCAGCACATCCCAGACAACGTCTGCAAATACTTCTTGTGATTTGAGGGGGGCTAAGAGTCTGGAATTCAGGATTTTAGAAGGGTATACTCCAAGTTAGACTGTAAAATATGAAGAAGGTACGACACAGCCTAAGGTCTACAGCTGCTGCTGGAAGCCACTGTCTGTGCAAGTGCAGTTGCTTTGCTGTAAAACATCTGAAAAAACAAACTACTGTTAGATTTTTTTAATACAAATTTAGGATGAGATGGAATTAGAATAAAGAGTATATCTTAATAATTAAGAAAAAATATACTCTCTGTAAGAGATAATTTGACCACCAGAACACACCAGTGGGTGGTCACATGCAAGTCTGAGCTTCTCTTGACTGTGGTGGGGCCCCATCAGCACCTGGCTGACAGGAGGGAATGAGGATGGCTGGAGGTGAGCAGAAAATCCTGAGAAATTCTTTGTAGACATTATAGGAAGATTTAGAACACAGGTATGGTATGAACCAGCTTATGAAAAAATTACAAGATCTGCAATCATCCCCGCTTTCAAGCCATGCAAAAATCCTGCCAAAAAAGAGAAAAAAATTAACTAAATATGGATATATAAGAAATAAAATTATACATACATATTTAAAGGCACAGCTCTGTGTATATACTTTTTATATTTTCGTGTGTGTGTATAAAAATACAGTGCTGAGTATTTTAATAGAAGTGAGCACAAATTGATTTAAATTAATCTCTGAACATACTGGAGAGCCAGCACAGTAATTAACTCTGTTATTTATTAATTATTATAACCATACCAACTGTCCTTTCTCTTCCTCTCTCCAATAAAACCAGTTCTTCTCTTATCCACTACAACTGCAGAAACCTTTATGAAACATTACATAAGGTAATAAAACAGCTCCAGTTTTACATCTGCAGGATCCATTTCTGGCCTTCAATCATTCATGTCAGATTACAATCTCCAGTGAAGAGTTTGATGTTATTTCAACAATCCAATACCTCACTGGCACATGTGAGCACATGAAGAGATTTTTTCAAATTACACAGCAATAGAGCCTGAATAGGAGATCGGTCACTGAACAAGCTAAATCTGCATGAAGGAGAAAGACCAAAAGAGCAGGAGGAGGAAGGAGGATGTAGTGAGCAGTATCAGAAAAATTAAAATAGAGCTGTAAAAAGAAGAAGGATCATAGAAATGTACCTTAATTGAAAAGGTTTCGCATAATATCTGCTGGCAATTTTGTTTCATCCATGCAGATAGTTCCCTCTGTTATTCTAGTGCAGTCAATAACTTGAGTGGGCATAAAATACAACTGAAATATATTTTCATGTGCTAAATTCAGCAATGAACACTGCAATCCAATTGCTCATATAGCATATTTTTTACGATTGAGGTGGTAGGCATGGGGAATACGGAGCAAAAGGAAAGGTAGAAATACACTGATTACTGCTTACTTTTGTTTTGCTAGCATATTGTTAAATCCTTTTTTGTGCTTCATAGGAAGATACACATTTTGAAGATGATCAGTCGTCACAAGTTCTTTATTTCATTTTTGGTTTAAAATTCCTATAATTTGCACACCCTGACACCTGCTGATTTCATGCCCTGCCTTTTCCCGTCAAAGCCCCTTCTTGGCTCTCCACACGAGGAAATCTCATTTATCAAAATTCTGTTAGCGTAAGGGGAAGGGCTATGCTGAGCTGAGCCATGGCCTTCATTAAACATGCAGAACATAAACTGCTGACACTAAGCACAGTCAACTTGCAGCACGGCAGAGGAGGGGAAAAAAAGAAGAAAAAAAAAGAGCAATGAGACAGAAGGAATGGTGCGATGGCGAGATGGGAATAAAAGGCACAGTTTTGTAAAGCGTTTAAGTCATACTGGAGTCAGTGAGATTTAATCACAGACCTGAAGTTAAGCATGTGCTTAACTTCGCCAAACAGAAATAGATCGCTAAATTATGAATGGAACAATCTATTTCTGTTCCCAGGAACACCGACACTTTGTTCTCCAAACCATTCCCTCGGGGAATGAAAAAGGTGAGGGAGGAAAATGGTAACAAAATTGGAGAAAACAATCCCTTCTTCAACTCAAAATACTGGTTCAGATTAAGGAACTACATGTTATGCTTCATATAGCAAGATTAAAAAGATTGGTATCCATCATTTAGGTTCCAGTAGAGAGAAAAAAGCAATTGCCATTATGGTCACTAATTTCAACAGGGCACCCAAGGCAGGTGATCTGCATAGGAAATAAGAGAAATTTGTAAATTTGGAAGAAGCAAGCATGAAAACAGAAATGCATTGGAAATCGACATCAGGGTTGAGGGGGAACAAAGTGGCTTTTTAAATTCTCACTTCAGTTACTGCTCTTGATTTTTTTCCCCCTTTAATTCTCAAAGATAGTTGTATAATGCTGCCTACAATAGAAACTTGAATTTAATAGGCACGAAGCAGAAGGTGTGTAGCATTTTCCTCTGATCACAAGGAACAAGCACTTAGCTGTAAGAGAGATCCACAATGAGTCACTGCAGGGAGGAATCAAATGCATCACAGGTACATGCAAGCCTTTTTTATTATTATTGTACAAACTGAAAACACATTATAACTTACAGCCCTAGAAAAAAAACACCAATTTTAAATCTCCTAGTCTTATAAAAATATATAATATCCCAATCATACATCCCTGCAGTCATGCAGTTCCAGCTGAGGCTAAGGCAGATGCAAGACTGGGTGAGGCAGGAAGGTTAACATTTTCTCTGTAAGCTGTATTTTTATTTATAAATAAGTTAAGATAATAATTCCAAGTTGAAATGGTCTCAATACTAAAATGAATTACTTTCCATCAACTTTCAGACAGCAGCTAAAATTTATTTTAATATTCATTACTTGAAAAATAATATTATATTAACATACTTTGATAGCTCTTAACATAGTTCTTAATCAGAAATTAAAAGTATTGTCAAATTAATGGCCGGATTCTGCTACCCTTTCCCATACTGAATATCATCATATTGCATAAAGAAAGAATTTAGCTCTGATCAACTAACTCTTAACATTAATACTAATATTTTTTCCATATTCCTGGATTCTGTACATGTAGCTCAGATGGAAGAGAGTAAGAAGTAGACACACACTTGTGGCGATGGGGCGTGCACATTGACTGTTCCCCAAAAGTAATTTCTGTAGGTTGTTTTAAACAAACATCATATACATTTAACAGAAATCAAAAGCTGCTTTCATAGCAAAAAAGCTCTAGTAGTGTTATTTTTCTTAACATCACCTATAAAACAGAACAGGAAGGCTCAATTCTTCTACCTTCTCTTTGGACTTGTAAGCAGTGCAGTATTTTCAGGTTTTTTAGCTTTATTGTGGTCAACAAGACGCTGCAGCCTGCCATATAAAGCTGCACACCACATGGCACCATTCAACAGTATATCTAGGTCAGCTTGCATTTTTAATGTGCTCCATTAGCTTCCCCTTGCTCAATGTATCAAATTTGAACTCTTTCTCACTTTCAAACCCCTGTATAACGAAGCCAGGCAACACACAGCATCCTCAGAGTATCGTGAGCATCTTCAACATTTACTCCATCAAAGACACCAGTTCTAATCCTAATTAATTTCCTTAATTTCATGCCATTTCCAAGCCCAGAATCGCCAGCTTTCTCCTTCAAGATCCTTTTCCACAACACTGCTGGCAAAAAACAAGTTTACTTTAAAAAAATTAGGCAGCTTCAGCTAACATAATTCCTTCCCCCAGTACTGTTTGGGGCAGCTTAACAACTTTTACCTTGGCAGCATTCTGCACGCACCATAGCTAAAAAACTACAAGTTAATAAACGTATAAACAACCATACCCACATTACTGTAAAGCTTTTGAATGCAATCATATCTGCTATAATATTAAGTTACTTAGATGCAACAAAAGGCAGTTCCACATGATTCACTTCATTGCTTTCTTTCATAAACAGCAGTTAACATATTTCTCAAAATACGTTTATTAACTTTAAAATTAGTATGTATTCAAACTGCTCTTCCCACACGTGTTTCTAAGGTGTACATCCCTCCATCGGAGCACAGCCCTTGCACAAGGACTGAAGCTGTAAAACCACTCTAAATATAGATTACATTTACAAGGTAATCGGTACATTGGCTCTGACACAAGGAATAACACTGAGGAAGTTCCACAGGAGGCTCAGGGAAATTCAAATAGGTCTTGATAGAGGGGGGAAAAAACAGCCAGTTGAATGTTAAACCAGACAATCACGTTAAAATTGAACAGTACAAATGATGCTTATTTGCTTCAGATTAAAATGTTAAGGCAAATTTTACTAAGGAGACTGTAAATCCACCTGCTTTCTATTTCAGGTAGTAGTAAGGATTCTGCAGTAAAATCGTAAAGCCTATATAAAGATTATTGCACTAGAAATGTATCACAACTGTTTACATGCATATAACATTAAACAATTTAAAGCATCGCAACAGTATGAAAATAATGCCAAAACTATCTGTGATCTTGATCTTCCTATATAAGAAAACTATTATTATTAAGACCCAGTATAACTAACTGTTCACTCAGAAAATCAAATAAATGACCTTGAAAAACAAGATTTCCCAGTGTCTTTCTAATCCAATACAATTGTCCATCAAAATCCCAATTCACTAGAAAACCCTGTGTCACAAGATGAAATTTTAAAAAAACAAACAACAGATTAATTGAAGCTTCAAAGTCACAAAATGATGCTTTTCATAAAAAGTAACAAGCCCAAGATTCTGCATTATTCTGTTTCTTCCTCTTCGAAATCCATGGCATATCAACAGTCCTTTTTTGAGCAAAGCACAGCTCCAGTGCACTAGACACACCTGACCATGTGTCAGGAAAAAAAGGGGAAGTGAAAACCTAAATCACGGCTGTCTGCCCAACAACTTTCTCATGTTCCTCTTTGCAATTTCTGTTCTTGAGACCCAGCATTAGTTTTAACAAGCCGCCTATGCAACCAGCGGAAGCAGCCACATAGCAGAAATCTGAATCTTTCTATGCATGTATTTAATGCTGTTAAAAAAGAATACTATACAAAATAAAAAAAGCAAACAGATGAACAGTAGCTAAAAAAATAATTTAAAAATGTGGTTTCTTTGTTGTTGTTTTTAAAGTCAGAATATGAATCGGAGCATGCTTCCTGTAGCAAGGTGGGGTTGGTTGCTGGAGGGAGCAGTTCTGGTCTCACCAGTTGTGCAATCAGATAGAATTTACAGAAGAAAAAGAAATCTGGTCTAACCTGCTCTCCTAATCAAGAAGGAACAGCAAACTATTTGCAAATACTCTGTCCTGCCCTATTCCCACCCCCAAACAAAGAGACCACCTGCCTCAACATTTATTTAAAATGTGCAGGTATTTACAAGCAAACATTGTGTTCTGATTGTAAGATGACTTCTTGGTAAATCTGATACTCCCTCAAAGTTCAAACCAGCAGTATAAATCAAAGGGGCCACACAGAACTGTAAAGGACCCGCCGCATCAGGCAAGCATCACCTGGTTACAGGTTACCAGGAGGCTGCTGAGCAGCACACCCAGCCAGAGGCAGGCAGCCAGCTCAGGCACGCCAGACTCAGGCCGCCTAAGCACGCCCACCAGTTAAAAATGTACAGAGTAACAGAAGGAAGACTGAAAAAAAAATCTTTTTTTGGTGGCACTTCTATCGCTGCCTCGTAGTGACTGGTGTGAAATGGTGGGTTCAGTCAAACCCTCAAGGTGATGCATGTTCCCACGACGAAAGCAGCATCAAACTCTGCACTCTTCTGGCATTCCTACAGCGTTAGGAAAGCACAAACCATACTACAGACCGTCTCTTCTAAAAAGCAGCAGAGGGAAGTGTGGACTGCTGCTGCAGATGCCACCACAAGAGCTGGGCGGTTCAAGGTCGCAGCAGTTAATTTCAACAAAGTGGCAACCTAAGTCAGCGTAGAACTGATCAAAGAGGGATACTCATCCATCAGGAAAGCAAAACCAGTTGCCAAGCCTTCTTATTTACAGACATCGCTTCAGCAAGTTGCCTCGAATCGCATATGCATGTTTCTGAAAACTGCACACCGATTTCTGCCCCTGGTACTCTCAGAAAGGTGGAGGGAGCTTTAAACTTGTATCAAAACCCAAACTGCAGCTTCATCCACACCTTGACACCATAAACTGTGCAGTATTGGAGATGAAGGCTGTTCATCATGTTTATGTGTGCCCATAAAGTAGAGACGATGTAGGAGGAAAGCTAGCAGGTTCCATGTTTATAGCGCTAATCCCAAAGGGTTGCAGGGCACTGGGCAAGCCACGCGACAGCAACGTTCAAAGGTGCTGAGGAGGACTCGGTGTTCACCAGCTGTGCTCACACCAGCTTGCCACAGAGCACTCAGGAGCTTTGTAAAACAAATGTTACCACATACCCATGCAGAGACTGCCTAAGTCTAACCCTGAGGCCACCAGTATTTATTCTGCAAGCATCATGAGATGCTTCACGTGAAAAGCAGCATTAAATATGTGTTACTGCTAGTTTGGGTCACTGGCAAGAGAAGAAACGAGGGAATATCCAAGAAAGATATTCCTGACGTGCTGTACCCCACACAGGGACACTGCCACGAGAGACAGTTCCTTCCCAAAGCCTTGCCTTGTCTTGTCTTTCCCGAGAGTACAGTCCAGAAGCGTGGGCTACAGGGCACAAGGAGGAAAGAATCAACTGTTACCACGCCATGTATCCAGCGTGTCTTGACATTCCCACATCTGAGGGTTCTCAGCTAATGTACGAGGTGTTTTTTCGTATTCTGTGTATCATTTCAGCTTTCCTTCTTCATGCAAGATTGTTTTGGAATTGTCCAGATCCACCTCCACTGCACAAGGAGGCATTAAGACCTCTATGAACCTTCCCTACTTTTCATCCTCTCATACATCTCCAAAATCCTCTCTATGTGAGAAGCAGGAGTGAGCTGTGAGGAGTGGGGCACTACAAAAAGTGGGTGCTGCTTGGAATGGATTTTGGTGGGTTACCACACTCTTGTTCTGATTTAACCCTTCATACTAAAGGCTGTTTATACAGCCTCCTCTATAGCTCGCAGCACTCAGGGCAGAGTTGGACTACAGTCAGGACTGTACAATAGATGGAGAGGAACTTATGGTCCTAAATCTGTTGGTACACCTCTTAATTTCTATAAAACTAATTGAGAAAAAAACCCCACAGAAATCTTTACTGAGACTGAACTTACAAAACATTAAAAGCTATTGATTACGTAGGTGGAATTCCTAAAACATGATCACAATTGCTCCGTTTTGTATGTTCCTGGATTGTCCCACAGCAGTAACATGCATAGGTCCAGGCAGAAACACGTTCATGTTGCTGCTGCTTACTTAATCCTAACTGTTTCAAAACACTTTGACACATCTTTAAGGGCACCCTGTTCTCTGCTATAATGCCATTCTCTACTCTTAGAAAACACCCAGCACAGAGGGCACTGAGTAGACTTCAGCAATCCAAAAACACAGCCTTAAAAATGACTCGAAGAAAGAAGGCTGGAAAATCCTTTTACTCATCTGAACACCTCAGGTGAAACAACTCCACAAAGAAAACAACAACAGAACTGGGGAAACGTAATCCTAACTCTGCTCTGAGTACCAAAACAGAAGTTACTGGAGGCTAATATGAGTATCTATTTTTTTCAAAGCTGAAAGAAATCCAAAAACTTATTTACAACCCCCAGATTCCTACCTAAGTCAACTGTGCACAGACAGATGTAAATGAAGAGTCATTTCTCTACATTTTCCCATATACTAAGCACACACATAGACACTCCAAGTGTCAACATAACAAGACAGAGATAATTCAGACACTTGAAAACATCTTCTGAAAAGGATTAATTGGCTTTAAAACAATTTAATTTGGCTTTGAAGATGCAACTTTTATTAGCAACCACCAGATGGCAGAAGCAGAGGCTGCTTCGAGTCTCCAACAAAAGAAAGCTGTCTTAAACAAGGCGTGCGTTAAAACAATTTTTAATGCCTACTTTTTCTTCTCCTTCAACGGCTTCTTTTATCCTTTCCAAGAAGTATGTACTATTTTGTTGCAATCAAGCTAATAAAAATTTTAAAAAATAAAAATAAAAAATAAATCTCTCGAGAACACATTTTCTCAATTTTCTCAAATGGCATCTCTACTCCATCTCGTAGCTCAAGGCTTCTGTGTTACAGACACCACTAGAACAACAGTTTCCTTCTAGATTTGCACAGTCATAACTCACAGTCAGCCACCAAATGTATTCTCTTTGGTGTCCTGTCCTTCAAACCAGGAAGCTGACACGTAGCTATGCTGTGTAGCTCCATTTCCCCTCGGGATTTGAACTCCTGGCATCTTGGACTGTGAAAATAAGTGGGCTACAGAAGATGCACCATGATCTGCTGAGTGCTGCACTAAAGCAGCATTTGCAAGGTGGAGGAAAGCAAAAAAAACCCAAACAAACAAAAAACAAAACAACAACAAACACAAAAAAAAACAAACAACACCCAAAAATTATTCATGAACTCCAGTAAAAGTAGCATGTTTGGGAGGAAAAAAATACGTTTCAGTCCTAAGCACATTTGATTCTTTTTTAAAACCATGTATCCAGAGAAAGAACAGATTCAACAACACCCAGAGTTACTAAATTGTGGAGACAAGGTCATCACTTTATGCTGTGTCACAAAACAAAAACACGGCCAGTTCCATGAACAATGTTGAAAGCTCTGCTGCGCAGACACAGCCACATCAGAAACGCCATCCTTGCTGCATTTCTTTAATAGAGCTGTGTCTCCATTATGCTGATTTCTCAATCAAAAAGAAAGCTTTTCTCCTGTATTTGTCTTCTGCAAAGGAAACGTAAAATCACTCCAACAGTGAACACATTTATCAGGAATGAGACTGTCTTTCCTCATGCCCAGCAGCACAGTCCCAGAAACAAACAGGTGAAGCTCGTTCCTACTTCAAGACAGCATGAGATGCAGTTGCGTAGTTAATTCTGTCTCTGTACATTGGCAAACATGCCGCTTGCAAAATATGAAAGGCTTTCTTCCCTGCCCCGTTTTAAATGACACCTGCGAATCACTAATCCAGTTGCCATTTATTTCCATATGTCAAATTACAATCTTAACTTGTGCAAAGCAACATAATAGTAATGATTAAGCCAATTACATCACAACACAGCTTAAAACGACACACAATGGAGGGATTAAAGCTCACTACCAAATAAGAGAGTCCTGTTCTTGGTGGAGCTCCCCCACTGTGGGAACATAAGTGTCTCTTTTCCTGTTGCACAAAGTTGTGAGCCTTCTGACATGTAGCTGCTGGACTGCCATTAACAAACTTATTTATATTAATGCTGCACTAAGCTGGGATCACTGCACCTCGGCATGAGCTGCGGTAGGCGGGCTCTGCAGCCGTCTCTGCAAACGGAGCTTATGGCACTTTACACGTCCACAGACACGTTGAGACACGTGGATGAGGTGATCTCACCCTGCTTAAGTGAATGAAGCCTCCTCTACCCTACGTTATTTGGGTCAGGTAGATGCTGACAGTAAAAGCCTTCGGGAAAGGGAGGGAAAGGAGAGTACACCAAGCACAAATATTTAAAAAGTCAAGCATCTCATTCTCTAGATAGGGCCAGACACCATTTGTAGCCCGTCTGGGGTATGTGCTACTACATTTGACACCGTAATTCCAATTGATGCCAATATGCAGCTCCTAGAATAACAAAATGTGGGTTAAATCTTTATATAATAACCAACCTTTCAGACTAAGATTTTCAATTCTACCTCAGGGATTAAAATGTTCTAATGGAAATTGAGCATCTAAATCTCTTAGGAGGATTTAAAAAACTCACGACACTGTTATTTTTATTTGTTCATTGCCTTGGTGTTTGAATCAGCATCATTCAAAAAGGTTAAACCTTTTACCTTTTATTTCTGCTCTGTGCACCTTACTCTTTCTTTTTTCCTTTTTCACATCTTTATATCCCTCCTAATTTTCTCTATCATCTGGAAACAGTGGTCCCATCTGCTAAAATGTATTTTCCTATTACAGATAAAATAAACACAAAATAAATCGGTACTGTTAGTATTTTCCATGTCATCATTAGGCTTTAATAAGATTAATGGGACTGAAAGGATTTTCCAACTCCAAAATACATTTCTGTGTGCTGACTGCAGACAGGGGCAGATACCACTCCATCTATTCACTCTTACTCTACATTAGTTTCTTCGCAACTACAGTTTTGAAGGAACTTATTATATGGGTAAGTTTATACTCAGCAGAATTGGAATGAACCAGTGGAATTGGAATGAACTGCTAAGTCTGTCCCAGATCACCTATCGGCTGTTTGTGATTTGTTAGGTGGTCATTTCCCCTACATCTCTCCATACACAACATGCATATAGCACTACCCTTCTACATACTGAAATGGAAGGATCAGTCAAAAGCTGGATGTTTCATTTTTTCTTTTAAGAAATAAATATGCATACAAACACACATACAAATGTACGTGTAAATTAAATTGAACACCACGCATACCATCTTCGAAAAAGCTGTTACAGCACACTAACAGATTCCTCCTCCTGTAATGTTAGTCACAAAGAAAGCTGAATGGTTTTGCTTCCAATGATTCAACCTAAGGAAAGGTTTGGACAGCAATGCTGTCAAATCTGTGCATCTTTATACTTATTGAACAACAACTTTCATTTAAACTGACTGAAAAACTGTTCACATTTTCATGGCCCATTAAAGGTCACAAAATGGAAAAAAAATTCATATTGAAGTGTCATCTTTACATCAATAAGTGCCTTATATACTACCTTTGTTTTGGGAAGATTGTTTTCTTATTAAAAAGGTGAGGTGGAAGGAACATTTTGAAGGACTATTGATAATGGTCCACAATTTACACCTGTTCTGTGCTTACAGAGTGAACCCAAGATTTGGTACGTCAAGGTAGCTCTTCCCTAGGTATTTTTACACTGTGAAACAATAGCTTTTTTTTTTTCTAAAATAAGAATTATTTTGTCCAAATCAATATGCATATCTTGCATCAAAAGCATCCTGTACCTGATTTTTACATGCACTTATTATCATCATCAGAGACCGAACTATTCAAGGGGCAGACTACATTAGCCAGATCTTCACTTCAGCGATGGTAACTACAGTGAAGCTGAACAATGTCCTGCCATCTCATTCGGTGTTTTCCTGGGAAGCAGCCCCATTCACTGCCAGTATGCATATTTACCATGAGACTAAAATCATGGTCCAGAATTCAAGTCCAGAAATGTCCTTTTTTAAAAACAGTGTTCTGTTATCTACAGACAACACAGCCTGTCAACAAGCCTAAAACTAAGTGGTACGTGTCTAAGGATAGGTGGAATGGATATAGTCAAAAGAAGAGTCATCAATCCACTGCAGGAAATTATGCTTCTGCTTCTGCACACAGAGGGGTCAGTCCAACAATGTTTCAGACTGAGGCATATGCTACACACAAAACCATAAAGATAGACCCCTCAACAGTCTCCAACACACCTGAAGGGAAATTCAGGCTAAAAGCTGGTATCAAGGAAAGTATTCCATCATGCAAACTCTTAACCTTACATCCTTCCCAACTATGCTATCTGTTATTTGCCATACCAACTTATTTTCTAATTGATGAAATCATTTTTCATTTAAAAAATTTTTCTTATATGTACCGTCCATGGGCACACCAACTCAATTTTTAATGTAACAGAGACACTAACATTTATTTATCATTGAGACAGACAGTAAAGGAAGCATTTAAGGGAGAGGAAGAAGGAAAGTACTTTCACAGCATGTCTAAATAGACAGCTAAAATGAATTCTGGGATTAACAAATTTGGGATGATACATTTACCTTCCTTCTTAATTGATAAAAAGTACATTACATTCCTACACATAGATAGTTCCCTATATAATGTAAAGTTACTATTTTAAGAGAGTAAAAAGACCTTATTGGTTCTGAAGCTGAATTTACAGAAAAGTTCCTTGGTACTCTGGAGGATGACATTAAGAGCTGGTGATGGGACTGATCTGGTTTTGTAAAACTGAAGTTTAGTAACAGAAAATTCTTAAAACTTCTGGTAATAAAACAAGTTTCAAAGGATGTCCATCAAGATGATTCCAAGACTGAGAAACACCTTGAGACCCTAGCCATGAAAAAAACCAAGAAGCCTACTCCAGAGTGTTTTAGTTGTGAGAGCGATTTGCTACGATAATCTTCAGTAATATTTCTGTTTGCCCACCTATCTGAAGAATTATGTAGATGAGTTCACAAGAGCTGACCCTCCACGTTTGTTAAACATTCAATGAATACTCTGTATGCATGCTGGGTATTAAATAAAAACCAGGAAATACTGCAGACTACCATATGTTAAATACTTCAAATAATACTGGAGTAGCTCTGTTTGTTTTTCAATAATTTATTTAAATCACTTTATCACATATCAACATAAAAATGTACAATATGGACACAATGTAAATTCTGGCATCATTAATATTTAGGTGGTTTTAAGGTTTTTTTTTTTCTGTTGGCTAATTTTGTTTATTGTATTCTGTATAAATCTGGATAACTTATTCCATCTTTTCTTGATTTTTTTTTTTACCTTGATAGTAATAGCACTGCTATTTTCTCACCTGCAGTAGTATCACAGCATGTGGGCCTTCAGTAGCAGGAAACTCTTCATTGTCATGATTTAGTCTACTGTTCCTACAACCTCCTCCTTCCCCTCCCTATCCACTCTCTTCCTAGCTAACTAGATATAGCCTACACACAATCTGCACTGCTTAAAATCATCTGCCATTAGTGCTCAATTAAAACCATGGCTGTCATCATAACGTTCACCAGTCCAAGAAACTTGAGCAATAACCAGGATACAGCCTATCCATTTAGCAAAGCAGGTCTAAAGTGGTCTCTCCAACACGCATACTGCGTGCCATGCATTGATCTACAATTGAACACAGGGTGATGCAGCTGTTCAGTGTACTACTTTCTACTTGAGATGCACTCTGAAAAAGAACCATGAACAAAGTGGCTTACTCAGCAGACTGCAAAGCATATTAACAACCACAGTTTTTGAGCTGCCAATCTACGGACCAAGAACAAATCCAGCACTTGGGCAAGTCCAATCTTAAAAGTTACTACAAAGCTGATGTTCCATGTTCCCACATGGGCTTCTTGCAAGTGAAATTTGCTCACGGGTTTTATACCTAATAACAGGATTAAGACAGTCTGTGAGTCATTCTCAGATTACTACACAAAAGGGAAAGTTTCTGAATTGAGGGATGTAAGTCACAGGATCCTCAATTCTCAGGCTGAAAACTGTCGTCTTCTGTGACGCCACATCCAGTAATTTAAATTGATGTGACCTATATAACAAAACTGCATCAAACTACACACCTTGTGTCCAAATGTAGCATCCTCGGAGGCCAAGACTTCAACCTGAAATTATAAGGAGAAAGATAATTCCAAATTTAGCCACCACCAAGAACCTCTCTCTCCTAAACAAGAGATCTCCAAGCAGAGAGATCTGTAAATGACGATGTCGGTCTGGGTCGACCCCAGGAAACGTACATATGGTAAGACCTGCTGAACTAACAGCTGACAACAGAAATCCTCAGGAAACACAAAAAGCATCCGTCACGACACAAACAACATTTCTCAACCTAAGTGACATAAAGAGTATCTGTCAGTGTCCCAGAATTTACTGCACTACAGCTGGAACATTGTTCTGCATATGCAGTTTTGACTACACCAAAAAGCTGCCTCAGCACAACCAGAATCACTTGCCATGACAACTCCCTGTAAAAAAAGGCTGGAAATGTCTGAACTCTTCCCTCCTCTTATCTTCTAACCAGTCTGAGCGCTTCTGCACCAGCACCAAGTGGAACAGCACTAATGGGAATCTCTGCAGCAGCGGTCTCACTTGCAGGCTTCTGCCCTGTCTCGACCACAGCAAATTCCTTGAAAATCGTAGAATTCAGGGAACACAAACTCCCCAGGCAAAGGCCGAGACTAGCCAGCTGCAAGATACAGCGAATGTTTGAAAGCCTGAGGAAAGCAAGCTGCTAGGCCACTTAGGGGTGCTCCAAATCAAAGCCCTTGCTGGTTGCCACACACCACACACGGCTCTAAGAGTGGATGTGTACCGATCTGGGACAACAGGCCAGAGATGCAGAAAAGCAGGCGCACTGATTTTCCATCATTTCTTAATTCCAACCGTTTCTTAAAAACACTTCACACTTCAGCACCTTTCACCTGAGAATCTCCGTGCTTTTATGAACTGTAATTAATTTAGCTTCCCCATACACCAGTGAAGTAGAAAACATCATCATCCCAATATATAGACAGAAGAGTGAGGCAGAAAGAAGTCAAATAGTTTCTTAGTAGTCACGTGCCAAGCCAGGGACACACTCAGGAAAAGAATCCCAGATTTCTATGTCCAGGCTCACAGTTTAACAACTAGGAAATTCTCTATTTCTCTGATTTACATCCTATTTTAAATGCCTACTGCTGCATTATAATTTATACAACTAGTATAACTATAACTAATGTATCTAATCTCCAGTTTAACTTAAGAAGAGTGAAGGATTTAAAGCAAATCAAGAGGGAAAAAATGAATGTCAAGTTTCAGCCTGAAGCATGTTATAATGCCAGAGTTATAAACCCCTGAACAAGAAGGTTTATAATGGAAAGGCTGATAAACTAACAATGATGGCAGCACTTAAATATATTTATGTCATGATCCAGCAACATATGGTATCTCTTCATCTCTAAATTAAAAAAGGGAGGGGAAAAAAGGAGGAAGGAGATAAAGCATTTACAGAAACTAGGAATAAAAGGAGAAAATGAACCTGAAGTTACCCAATTGTGACCTGTCCAGCTGATTAGGAATGGCAGTGAGAAGCTACAAAAATACCATCTCATTCAATAGGAGGTAGAAAAAAAAATCCAAGTAAATAAAATCAATCTAAAATTATATGTATTAGCTACTTATATTAAGCTTCTAATCCTTTAGGCACTTTATAAATATTAAACAATCAGTCCTGGTGAGACTGATAAATATCCATAATATATTTTACAGATGAAGAAACAGACGGAGGGTTAAGTGACTTGCCCAGGGCCAAAAAGAGAATAATCAGCCACTGGATTGGAAATAACAGTATGACTGCCTGTCACAATACAGTGCCCTACTCAGATGCTCAAGTGACTTTTGAAAAAAAAGTCATTCCAGTACCAGAAGCAGTCTGGTTAGGGTTAATGTGGTACCCACCTAAACTGTGATGCTCATTTTCACTAGGCTTGTTGTTTTCATGCAACATCCAGCTACCGTAACTAGATAGACCGCAAAACGTGAACAATCTTGTTCAAAACTCACTCAGTTTTCTCTATTCAGTATTGTGTCTATCACGTACCTTAGATCATAGAGTCACAGAATGGGTTGGGTTGGAAGAACCCTTAAAGATCATCTAGTCCCAACCCCCTGCCATGGGCAGGGACACCTCCCACCAGACCAGGTTGCTCCAAGCCCCATCCAACCTGGCCTTGAACACTGCCAGGGAGGGGGCAGCCACAACTGCTCTGGGCAACCTGTGCCAGTGTCTCACCACCCTCACAGGGAAGAATTTCCTCCTAATACCCAGTCTAAATCCAACCTCTTTCAGTTTGAAACCATTTCCTCTCAATGCTACCTCCAGACCCATTAATACTTACTACTCTGCGACATTCCTGTTGTGGAGATGAATTAGGAAGACTGGAGCCTTCTCTGTGCCACTGGGTCCCTCACTGACTCCCACCCTTGAATTCAGCAGGGCTGCTGACTCTCTGCCAGCCCCAGCCCACCCTGCCTCCCTTGCCACCCAGTCCCTTTTCCTCCTCTCCTTCCCAGGCAGTCCCAGCTGGGCGAACGCCCCGCCAAGCCTGCCCAGCACTGCCTGCGCTCCCTCAATGCTCCCAGCTGCAGAAGCACACGGTGGACAGCACCATACCCCTGCACTGACCCAGCACAGATTGGGCAGAGCATCCTTTGTTTGGGCTCCACACTCTGCCTCATCTGCAGAGGCCACCTCACCACGCAGGGACCTTTCCGCTGTACAGTGGTACTGTCAACAAACGAGTTGTGCTAATTAAGCTCCTGCTTGCTCAGGGCCAAGAGTACGCTCACAATTGCCATAGTTTCGAAACACATTAATTAACATGGCACAACTACCAGCACATCTACAAAACTCAATCCTCCTTCTTTTCACCAAGAAACTGAGAAGAGGAACAAACCATGACATCAAAGACTAAAGCAGAAGTTTAAGCTGATGTAACATACTCTTAAAGTTTCTTTTATATATAGAAATATTTTCTTTCATGCTTAGAAATATAAGGCTTGAAGAGACAATAAAATGGTTCTGAGTGCAGCTATTGGTGTAGATAATAAATCTAATTTTAAAATGTTATTGAACAGGTCTGATAGCGCCACTTTTGTCTTTTCAGGAGTGATCACACTACTTGTACGATAAACACTTGTCCTCATCTTGCAGATGATGCAATAAAACATCCTCTGTATTCGTTGTTGCTATTGTGTTTACCAATGTACTTGTGTGTTGGTCCATTCACTGTGGTTTTCACCTCTTCATACAGAAAGTAGTTTAGATCAGCAAGAGACAAGTAACCGCTGACACTGTAAGATATACAATATAAAGCACTGAAACAAGATGTGGGATAAATGAGGTTTTCCTCATGCTGACTTTCAAAAATAAAGAAGCCAAAATGTGTTACGACCTCAGCTGAGAGGACCCCCCTCTAGTGGGAATGAGAGTGTACTTCAGTCAGCACCCACATTTCCCAAGGAGAAGAGAAAATTTCCTTAAGAATCAGGCCAGCGCCATCTTTCCATAATCATCTTTAAAATGTATCACTTCCATTCCAATAAACAAAAAAATGAACAAGAGATTCATTACTGCTTCAAGATAACCAGACATTAATTAAGAACTTCTCATTATATACTTATTTGTGGCAGTTAAACATTTCCTATTTTAGTTGTCTGTTCTGACTGTACATATGTAAATATATTATCTTGGGCGGGAGGCGGTGTTTCTCTTTCAGAGTGAAAAATTCACCGCATCATTAAAAAAAGCAGACTTGGTTCTTAAATGAAGCACTGTTGATTTCATGTGTGTGTGTGTATATATATATATATCCGTAACAGGTACAGCAGCTTCCCCCTAGGCACTGCTCTGAATCTTTGCTTCAGTCCACTTTTCACTCCCCACAGTACAGTGTTACAGTTGAACCAGCCTGTTTGCCCTGTATGTTATTTCTATGTAAAAGCAACTTTTAATCACTGTTCATTGGTGTTTTTTCCAGTTTACCTAAAGAATCAAACAGCCTTTTCGCTTTCAATGAACAAACCCAAACCACACTACAGTATCCTGCAATTCTGGGCTAGCAGGCTATTGTAAGTGGCAAGGGGTAAATGCTGGGGTAGTATTCTAAGAGAGCGTGTGTATTAATCATACGCTGCGGATCCATTACATGAGACACAATCAGTGGTTTAAGCAGGGGTACCCCACAGCTGGAGTACGCCTGTCCTGCCCAGGCAATTCATCCCCCCTAGAGCCGGCTCCCTGAGGGTGCCCCACAAGCCAAGGCACTCCTGGGACCAGGAATGGGGCTGGCCAGGACAGTGCCAAGGAATCCTGCAGGTCCTGCCCAACGCCTGACAAGGCAAACTTCCCACCTCTCTACATAACCTGTGTGGTCTCCAAAACGGGCAGCTGTGGCCGAGAGCATTAATGTAGTATTCTGTAACAGTAGAACAGAGCAGTATTTAACCGTTTTTTATTTTACAAGATGGAAGAATTCATAAACGTGCTCATGTCAGCCTGGAGGATCCTTGATGAGAAACGTGTGGAGTACCCTGTAACAAGTTCAGGAGTAGCCCTGAGACTCTTTTTGTCAAAAGTAATGAGACTCACTCCATGTTTTTGTTTTGCTTTTCACTAAAGGACTCATACAGCTCCAGTTCGGCAAACAACATTGCACCGCAACCAAGAGACTTACAGTAAATCATGCACAGACAATTTCTACCTCCCTGCCAAAGAGAAAAGGAGTTGAACCATAGATCAAAACCTTGAGGAGCAATGCTGAACAAACCCCTTTTGGAGCAGTGTTGTACAGCCTAGTGATCAGATGACACAAAGAATTAATATAACTTGGTCTTCTCCAAAGCCATATTCTGCATTGATTCTATGCTCAGTGCAGTCCAGCTCTTTCTTGTATCATCAGGAATTTGTTTGAGATAGGATTAGCTGGAACTGAGCAAGAGCCACGGGAAGTGGAATACTGTTAACAGGAGAAATTACAGCTACACTTAATACCCAGACCGTTATCCAAACACTAGAATGCAAGGCAGCAAGTACGCAAGATCAAAATAACTAACTTGCAAAAGATGTGGGTCACAGAACTCCTCTCCTTCTTTTTGGGGGGAATCTGAATAAACGCACCAATAATCATTTCTGATGCATGCCAATTCCCATATAATATCCTGTTAACACTAATGCTGAAAAGGATCATCGATCTACATTTAACTACACAGGCAAGAACTCCCAGCACAACACACACTTGGCACTGCTCTCAGGCTTGGGTCGGAGCTCCTTAGAGCTCATCTAATGGAGCCGCTACTCGCAGCTGGCAGGTGAGGGGGTTACAGCTACTCTGGCAAGGAACGCAGTAGACTGGAGCAGCTCTGATCAAAACAAAATATTCTGCACAGGCACTTACAGTTTCTGTGGGTCACACACGAGAATTTGCCCAGCTGGCTGCAAATTTTATAGGCTTTCTATTGTCATTTGTTTGACATTATTATTCTAGGAAAATTATAGCACAGGGCTCCTCTGATACCTAGAGGGCTTTTGCCAACTGCCTGCTTACAAAAAAGGCATGCCTCTGGCACTTCTAAAATATGCTCAAAACAAAATAAATGTGTATGTAAATACTTGTATTTTGCAATACTTTTGTTTTCCCTGTTTGGTAAAGATCAATTGGATCAGAAAGGACTCACATCCTCGTGATAACAAAATTCCAAAAGAACAAGGAAATAACAGGTGCTCTCTCCTGAACTACTACAGTTAAATCACTCCTTGCCATTGGGGTGCACTTCTTGCTCAATCATGGTGAGACAAACCGCATCACAACGCCCAGTTCATAACCAAACCGCTTGCTCCCATACCCACATTTGCTCTCTGACTTACACAGGACTTCGTGGCAGGTGAGGGGAGGCTCTGTAGTCCCGACAACGTATAAAGGGGACTCATTAGTCCGGGCGCAGAGCAATGCAAAAGTAACTCCAACTATGACTTCCACACACCGATCTTGCTGAGCTGTCTATAGGAAATAGCCTGGATAGCGTGAAACACGGAGGATGCTGTAGTGCTTGGACACAGATGTACCCTCATAACCCTTTTCTAGGGCAGTTTCTCAGCTTTTAAGGTTTTCCCATCAGCCTAACCAAACACCACAGTTCTGAGCTCATCTTTTTTAAACCAAGGTGACAAGACCTTAATCCAGATTTTATTTTTCAAAGCCCCTAGAAATCTTATTTCAAAGATGAATATGGCTATAGTCACACATATCTTTACAAAATCCAGCCAAACCAGCCCTAATACCTCCTCCCTTTGCTTTCCTTTTAAAGTAATTTAGGATTCAGCAGTTGTAGAAGATGGTTGTCCTTCTCACTGGAGCAGGGATGAACCTACATGAACCAAACTAGTTTCTGGCAGTTCTTCAAGGATTTACTGAGGGTGTACACAGTTTGTAATGCATGCAGAACTGTAGGAATAAACTTTGGTAACTGCAACAAGCCTTCCTTCCCTTTTTCTCTGCTACCTGCCACCAGTTTTGTTTATTTTTAATGGCAATCCTGCATGTATTTCATGCTAGGTTTCAGGTCTGTAGCAAGCACAGACTGGGCATTTTCCCTGGGCAATCCTTGAGCAAATACACCAAAGACACACCTTTGTTATGACCCTGAATCTATGCCTGAAATAAAGGCATAATAGTCACACAGTATAAATCTCATTAATTAAGGATAGATCAGCTGAGATTTCATGACTTTGTATACAAAGTCCACTGAGACTACCTACTGAAGGCCTTTTGGTTAAGTAAATGCCATCTCCTCACAGTTTGACCTGTGTAAAAACTGGATACAATGTGACCCCATTCAGGACAACTATTCAGTAAATCTGGCATCCACTTTTTCCTAGACTTTCCCTTTAATTTATTTTGCTTGTTCTTTGTGGTATCAGTCATTTATCTCTTCGCTCACCACGACTAGCAATAATAAAGATCAGTGTTCTGATTTTTTGCAGCCACAAATTTTAGCTCCGAAAGTAGAAATTAAGTAACACAATTATCTCTTTTAAAATGATAAAACAACTTTGTGTGCTACTTCGTGCTAAAAAGGTTTGAAAAGATGCTTCAAGAAATTATGCTGCAGCTCAAATTGCTTATTAATTCTCCTCATTCTCTTTATTAGCATGTACAGACACCACAGTGGCTCAAGGACGCAGCTCACTGAAGCAGCTCTGTACTTGGTCAGCCAGCGTTCAAGATAAAACACAACCATGTCTCATGTTCTTAAAAGCTGTTTGGTGGAACAGATCTGCCCTGCTCATATTTTTAAACTTTTTTTAAACGCCAACATTTTGGGAAAAGCTGATTTACAACAACAAAAAATCATTTACATCTTCAACATTGTGCCCAACACACGTTCTCCGACATGTTACTGACTAACCTGCTGGTAGGTACCATGTGAACAGCTGATCAGCAGCAAATTCATGATAGAAACGTGTTCATTTGCTTGTCATTAGGAGATGAAACAGTTAAGATATATATACACATAAACACATGCACATCTTCCCTCTGTAAACATGTATTCAAGTTCAAATTCTTTTGTGTTTTCTCTGTCATGCTGCTTTTCATATATATATGCAAAGTTCTTTCACACCAGAAAGCTGCCTGAAACAGAGTAACTGCACTGAAAATTAGCTTTTTATATTTGTTTGTTTGACAATGTGGAGATCAAAATGATTGTTGTACTTACACCAAAATCTCAGAGCAGTTGCTATTGAATTTCCCTTAAGAAAAGAGCGGTGGAAATTACAAAAACAAAATTCCAACCTTTCACCCTCACACATTCTAATATACGGGACATCCCGAAAAGTGGTCATTATAGCATGTGACATAAGTAGTAACAATTACTGCCACCTGTAAGCCTTTTATTTAGGTATTGCATCTGCATCTTTTCTAATCCATTTGTATTTCTTACTTGCTTGTTCCAACACCGTGATTTCCTTTTCATTCTGCACTTCTGAAACTGGGAATCCTAAAACCTCATCAACCAAAGTCCGCTGCCAAGGGTCTCTCCAGCAGCCGCCTTTGTGTGCAATCACACCGTTAGGCTGCAGAGGGACCTGGCTATGGAAAACACCAAAAAGGGTTAAAACATCGCTGCCTTCTGCTCACCTGGCTGGAGGTTCCCACTGCCACAGCTCAGCAACCCAAGGAGCCACCTGAACACCCCCCTAATAGCCCTTTTCAGACAAAGTCAGGTTGCTCAGTGTAGATACAGGATGACATCCACTAGCAACCCAGTGGTGGTATTGAACAGCTGCAGTGCCATAATGCTTTTAAATATTCCAGAAAGTTCTAGAACGGCACGTTTTAAAGCCACCCTCATCAGCGGAGACAGTTTCTGCTGTTTAACACCACAACTGCAGAATACTCTCCTGCTCCCTTTTCCTACCTCTCTATATAATTACTGCACATACCACCTGTAAAGGTGAAAACAAATACAATCCTAGCCAAAGCTGCATGTCTTAGCAATTGTGCCTAAAAGAAGTCAAACAATTTGCAGCAAAAATTGAAGATAAGTGACCAAGGACAAAATCTTTACAGAAACAAAGCTTCGAGTTTCAACTCTATGCCATTCTGTCAGCAGCTTTCTTATTTAATTGAGCCTATATACAACCAACATCAAAGATACTAAGCTATTTTGCGCTGAAAATATTGGAAGCATGTTAGGAAGAGGTGGCAAACAGAAAGGATCTGTCAAAGGTAACAGATGTATCAAGGGCACCAAGCACTGTGAAGAAGGCGTTAATTATCTATGCTGAAAAAGAAAAGGTGTCTGAAAAACAGAAACTGTTTTCAAAAGATTCAACATATCCCTATTGTGCTCAGGAGAAAAAGCTTCCTGCACCTTAGACAATATTATTTTCTGTCTGTGGGTTAAAGAGATTTTTTTTTTTTAGGCAAGGAAGCACACAATGTAGAGAGCATTCTGTTTCAGAAACATGGTTTTAACTTCAAAACCTTTACCGTGTCTCACAACCAATTCAAATTGTAAATTGCATTCTTTATTCCTACTTTTAATGGAATGGGTAACTTACATGGCCTACCTGAGTCTCGAAAATAACAGGAAAAGAAGAACACCTTTTTGAGCACCTTTTTGTGATTTAGCACAATCTTCACAGTACTTTCAACTCCCGCCCTACAAGGATTATTCTTTTTGCTTTATTTGAAAAAAGTGGTACTTTTTAAGAATAGAACACCAATAAGCAAAAAAGTCACACCAAGGCAAAATTTATCAAAGACCTATGCTAAATACAGCTTATGTTCTTAATAACTTTTTTCTAGACTGTATACAGTTCTACTCGCTCACAACCTAGTTCTGAGTAAGGAGAAGAAACCTATTATTTATTATACCCACGCTCCCTCTCTCTACCTTCTCTCCCAGGACTGGTGAATCGGGACCGTCTAAAGCATGATTCTGAGAAAACAAGTTAATACAAAAATTACCCTTTTTATCTTCAACGGAAAAAAAAAATCAGAACAGGTCAGAAAAGAGATGAGCAACAATTAAAAGCAAGAAAAGCCTACACTTTTATACAAAAGAAGGCTGAAACATACTTCTCTGAAGATAATTAAAACACACTAAATGCATGTCTGATATTGCACACTCAGCTAAATTAATGTTGTTGCAATAGGAGTGTGATCTATAATCAACAGCACAACTACAGTGGTCCACGCAACTGTAAATTACAAGGGCAAATGGCCTAAGCAACTGCCAGCAGGGATGTAACACGCTCTCAAATCACAGAATCATAGAATCATCGAGGTCAGAAGAGACCTTCAAGATCATCCAGTCTAACCACCTGCCTACATCACGACTAAACCACATCACCCAGCGCCACATCCAGACGCACCTTGAACACCTCCAGGGATGGTGACTCCACCACCTCCCTGGGCAACCTATTCCAATACCCAATCACCCTTACAGTGAGGAAATTTTTCCTAATGCCCAATCTGAATATCCCCTGCTGCAATTTAAGGCCGTTTCCTCTTGTCCTTTCACTATGGGCACAGATGAAGAGACCGACCCCCACCTCACTACAACC
>VZRW01005508.1:182834-236656 GCA_013398125.1 Aegotheles bennettii
TCGGCCACCGCCGCCCCCTCACGGCCCCGCCGCCCCCCTCGGCCACCGCCGCCCCGCTCTCCTGAAGGGGCCTTCGACACGCAGGTTTGCCTTCACATTAAATTTTGTAAGGCCTGTGGTACCTGCGTCGTGAAAAGCCACGGAAATTAATTAAAGTATGTGGAGCGAGCCCGGAGCCAACAAGGACGTGCCAGGCGAGATCAAGTGTTCCAAGCTAAAACCGAGCGCGGCCTTTTGGCTCCCCTCTTCTACCCACCCCCAGTAAAACCCCTAATAAGTAGAAATTAAAGTCTGGGGGAGGACACTGGGTGGGAACCCACTGCTGTGCCGACAAGGACGGGAAGAAGAAAGAGCATACCAGATAAAATGCACATGGGAAGAGTTCTGCTAAGTTTGGTAAATAAAGTACTGATTAATAGGCAAAGGTGGAATATAAAAGAAACATTTGTGCTCTTTGTTCCCATACTAAAAGTGCCAGATAAACCTTTAATCCCTTGTAGCTGTTTATTTTTAAAACGTCCAAACGTTTTCCTGTGCATGCACTGTAACAAATTAATTTCACTGATGTTTAGCACCTAAGACCACCATAGACAACCAAGGAATTGATTTCGAGATAGAAGAGCTAATGTTACAAATTCTTCAAACTTGATTGCCTACTATTAGGTACCTATGTTCATTTTTAGTCACTCAAATAACTGGCCTAATTTTCAGAAGGGATAAGCACTCACATTTTCAATTAATTTCCCATCTCTGAAAATGAGGCCATTACGCATCTAGATTTGACCTGGGCTTGAAAATTTGGTTGTATCTCTGAAACAGAAAAAAATAATCTTGAAGTGATTTACAACTAAATGCCGGCATAATTACTTAGGAGAGACTAGAAAGAGAATATATATTTATTGGATGACGGTATCTAGTGCTACAGAAGCTACATGACAATTGCATTAAAAATACTCAAAAGCTCTATCTGAATCTGATAATTAGATTGGTTCCATTTATTGCCATGGAAAAAATTAATATAAACAACTCCCACCCCACCAGAAAACAAAGCCCACCATTTACAATTGTCAGGACTGACCCAAAACATTTTGCCACATTAATCACGCTTGGTGCACATTTTCCCACAAAGAAATTAAACAAACAAACAAAAAATCACCTTTGATTTAAAGGGGAGAGAAGGCAAACTGGGTAAAGACTGCATGTGCATATATACCTCACTGAATGTGATTTACCTGTTATTTCTAACTGTACAAAAGCTGGTTTTCCCACAATTTGAAATAAACTTTTCCGTAAGTTTGAGCAAGGCACAGAGGTGGCTCCAAAGAGTAGTATTAGAGGAAAAAAAGATTCTCAGGAAAAGCCAAAAATAATCATGTTTCTTGCCTTCTGCCAGAACTGGAGTAAGTTTTATGAAGAGGAAGCACTCAAAAATCCTGTGTTTGGGCTCAAAACAAGGAAACAAGCTTTACAAAACATGAAACTTTTAGGAAACTGCTTTGGATTCTTTTTATACATCTTCTAGTTTGTTAACCTGTAGTAGGTACTTTGGGTCATTATTCTCACATCCCTCCCCCTCCATTTTATAAGACCTAAAAAATGCCCCCCTGCAAGCACTGGAATGTGGAGGCCGAACAGTTATGTTGTTGTTTTGGTTTGTTTTTTTTTTAAAAAATTATCCAAGAAACAAAAATCCAGCCCGTGTTCTATCCTTCTCTCTTCCCCTCCGCCCTCCAGAGCAAACCCTGAAGCAAACTCCCCACTCCAAACGCCCTGGGAGGAGGCAGCTAGGCTTCCCAGAGGAGGTTGGCTTCTGCCTCGGCCTCGCCCCCCCACAGGGCAGCAGCAACACTCGCTCCTTCTGCCCTGTTCACCAAAAAAACCCCGAACCCTGTGCCCTGCTGTAAGCCTTAGGTAGTATCTTTAGCTTGATCTAGGTCCTTTATGCAGGGAAAAATCAATTGCAGTGGCTTTAGAAGTACTGGAGCTCCTTGCTGCTAGTGGACCTTCTAGGCGTACAGATTGCAGGAGACAATTTACGGTTTTCTTCCAGGAATCCTGTCCCAGCCCTACTACAGTCTGAGAATGGGGCAGCAAGGGCGTGTTGTGCGCTGCCCTCAGGATGGCCAGCGTAGGGAAAGTTTCTAGCCACAGTTGTGTAATTCTCAAATGATTTAACAAAACTGAAATCCTTAGAAGAACCTAAGGGTTACCTTGACCTGCTAAATTATTTGAAAAACCCAAAATACCTCATCCTCTTTATATTGCCTCATGGTAGTTAACTTGCTAAGAACGCTGCTCTTTGATGACAAGCTCTTAAAGGCACAGTCCAGAATCTCGTCTACTGTACTTGCTTTGCCCATAACAGCTTTGGAGGCCCTACAGGAAGGATGATCTGTTACTTCTTATGCCTCTGCAGGCTCTCTTAAGACCATCTCAACTAATGGTCAGTGTTTGGGGGTGTGTGTGTGTGTGTGTGTGTAGTACCAAGAAGTGAAAAGGCATGAAGGAACTAAAATCTAGTAAGCTTCTCTGGGGGGGCAGGGGGAACAAGCACAAATGGATGGGCACCATCTTTCAAAGAGAACACTTGCACTTTATCAGGACTTTATTATAAACATGTACCAGTTTAGATATAATGACCTGTAAGGAGCAGATGTGACTTAAATAACGGAGAAGATACTTTCTGCTAGTCTTGTCCTATGTGGGCAGTAACAACAACTGAAAAAATCAAGCAACTATAGCTCACATACAGAAGGCAAATGGTCTGTTTGTACTTGAAAAAAAATAAACATCTAATATGTAGACTGTATTGGCTTACGACCTTTTCAAATGAAACTCTAATGCTTTGTAGGCATGATTTTCTAGAACTGCCAACAATTCCATTACAAGATACAAAGCATAAAAAAATAAATGCCGTCCCTTTTAGCGCCTGTTAAACAGAAAGTGACCCAAATTCCTTGAAAATAAGCTTTCCAAAACTCTAGAAAAGCAAGAAAATTCCCTTGCTGGTAACTAAATCTCTGTTTCCAAATCTTCCAAAATCCAATAGCAACATTTAACACACACAATCACAAAGCTCTGAAAAATGCTTTATAAAGTTCTAAGCCAGACTGTACTGCCTCATAGGAATTATTCACATCTTCCACGCTGTGGAACTAACACTTGAAAGGGAAAATAAGGTATATATGCATAAATTTTTGACATACTGGTCCAATCCTTTTAAAACTTACGAAAATACAGAACATGTGAAAGGAGCCAACCCAGACGAATGCCCACATGATTAGATGAGTGCTGCCTTCCATTCCCTTCCTTTTACCACTAAATGAAATTGTCATTAGCAGAGTGTCAGTCCCAATATCATCAACTCTTAATAAAGCAAGATTGAAACAGGAGACTGAGCCAGTTAATGCAGTCCTCCAAATACAACCCATATCACAAGAAAACTGTTTGAAAGGCATGGTGCTGCTGCTAGTGTAGGAACGAATAATTAACAGACTGGACAACATTTCTTGAAGAAAAAAAAAGCCAAGATACTTGTTTCACTATACAGAACGTTGAACACCTACATCAGATAAAAGCATGCGTAAAGAAGAAACATGAAAACAATACAGGAATGGGTTATTTACAGTTCAGTTCAAGTATCTCAAAGCTCTTCAGTAATGAATGATCGGCAGAGGAGCAGTAATAGGTTAGGCAGATACAACCTTGGGCACTTTTAAGAGACTAACATTGAGATGAACTGCCACCGCCCCTGGATGCTTCCCTTTTCACCCCCAATTCGAACTAATGTCATCACTGCTGTTTGCATGGGGGTGGGAAACGCCTGCAAGACAAACAATTCACTTTTCTGATCACACCAATGCAATGTGTGCAAGGAAAATCCTTATATGGCCCACACACACTCCCTAACGAGGTTCCTCTAAAAAGAAACCTATTGTAGTACATGTGGGCAAAAGTGAGAATTCATGGCCACTGGATGAGTTGAGTCTTCTTCAGGGATGGGAAAACTGGGATTGTTTTAATACTGTACAAAGGCCAGGCACCCAAATCAGTATGAGGAAAGCCAAGGAAGTTTCAGCGTAGCGATTCAGCAACCTACTGAAGTTCTCCATCTTCTACCACACATCAAGAGATTTACAAACAGAGCTCCATAGCACAAGGGGACCAATTTCTGAAACAAGAAACCTGCTCACAAAGCTAATTTATTCCACGAGAATGAAATATCCTTCATTGGGTTCCCCACAACCTTTCATAAACTTACATAAACATGGCTCTTAATTTGTAATGTTCAAGCATACAATTCTTCAATAATTGTTTTTAACTGTATTTTACAGTTATAGGTAACTGTTCTCCTATATTGTCTATGTGTACATTCTCATTGTGAGTGAAACCATATGCAAGCACGGAAAGACTAAGAATTTTATTTTCACAGCAGTATCTGCAGAGGAGGGATACAAACATGACCTCCTCCACGTGCCCTACATATGGCTACAAAATCAATGGTGTGTGCTCCTCCCCTTCAGGTCATAACCTGAGAAATTTTTTCTAAGAGACTCCAAGGAGAGGGATAACAGGATGGTTTGTGAAAATATCGAATAACAGACCTTAGAGGCTGAATGGCTATGAGTAAACAACCTTTCAATCTCCTTTAAATGCCTCTCCACGTGAGCTCTGAATTTTACTTCCCACAAAATACCATTTACCTAAAGGAGGGTTCCATAGTCCATGGGAGACTGAAACTCTGCTCTCCTAAAACCAGCATCAATCAGCCAAGCCCCCCAACAGGGTGCAAGGCTTGGTAAACATATGAAAAAAACCTCTCGGTAATATGAGGAAAAAAACTTGAGAAAGATAAACTGCTGGCATTGCCTGAGCTATGGTGGAGCATGCCTGGCTCATCACATGCCTTTGATGTTCCCAAATGACCCTCGCAGCATCATTCAACTGGTGACAGTCTCTGTATTGAGCACACCAAGCAAAAAGAGTTTCTAGTCACAGATTTAGAAAGCTGAGGGTGTCCTCCTGGTAAGATTTTTTTCTCTTTGTCTTGATCACAAAACATGTAAGATGCAAAAGGAAGCCTCAAGCCCTTGAAGGAGAAGATAAGCCATGGCAGATAAGCTATGGAGACTGAAATGGAGTTCTCACATGGCCTCAGGGGAAAATTTAGCTTGTGTTCTAGAAGTTACCTTGTCCTGGAAAGTACTTAAGAGTCCACCACAAGGCCCTGGATCTCTCCTTTCCTTATGGCCAAGACTATATAGACATAAGACAACCATCGGCTTCTCTGCAAAAATAACAGAGGAACGTGGACACTGGCTGTACCGAGTGAGTAATCCAGAAGGCAAGGCTGATACTGACATTTCACTCAAGGACCTACTCCTCAGCCAGAGAAGAGATTGCATGGATCCTTCAGTGATCTCCAGAGGGTGGGGTGAATTAGTACTCAGAAAATCTCTACTTGTGAGTTCCAGGCGGAGAGGGAGAGCAAGTGCAACCTGAGCAAACTTTAACAGAGGCCCACTTCTTTTCAGCCCGAGCAAGTAATCCAGAATCCTGGGCAGAGCAACCTGAAACAGGGTCATGTTTATTTTGTTCCTCTGAAGATACTGCTGAGGAAATAAAATTTTCTGGCTTTCTGTGCTTGCATATGGGTTCACTCACAATTTCAGCCACCCACCAAGCTGAAAAACGTGGTTTATTTGGCTATATACATCCATTTAAGATATATTCCTAATCTATAGTGATTTGTAATTCAAAGCTTGCTGAAGCAGAGGTCACACATCTTTGTACAAAAAAAATTTGATGCAGTTTTCTGCCACTAATTTGTCCAATCTTTATTTTGAACCCATGTACTTCTTTGGCATCTGCAACATCCTGCAGCAAAGCTTCCTACAGCTTAACTTGGCTCTTTTTGCTTACTTTCAGCATGCTGCCTTGCTTTGGAAGAGACAGAAGTTGGACTGGACTTCACAGGTGTGTCTGAAATGGCACCTCAAGATAGGACTTCTGCACACGCACATTTGGTCCCACAATGCAAGAACATGAACGTGAATCCTAAAGCACTCGATATTCTTCCCTCAGAAATGTCCCTTACAAGACAACCACACAAATACTTATACTGATACATACACACTTATATGTGTGTATATATATGTATTTGTATATAAAATTATATCTTTCACAAGCAGGGAACCTGTCTACGTGCAGACGGTAGGCGGGAATCAGAGCATTTCAGGTGCAGCACAGTTCCTGCACCCATCATTTGTTTCTATTATTGCGCTGAGCCAGAGCAACAACTGTGAACTGGCCCCCCCCAACACTTTTAGTTTGAAAAGTTAAGTCACTTCGGCATTTGAGATGAAACAACTTTTGCCTTAGGAGAAGGAATGAACGACTACTAGAACTGGTTACACTGACTAATTCGCACTTGCCTGACCAGAGGAAGAACGTTTATTGGGAATACGTTGGTTAAACATGCACTAAGTGCACAATGCAATTTACTTTGCTCAAATTGTAGTTCCCAAAATTTGAATTCAGCATTATTTCTAAGGTAACGTACCTCTTAATACCTCTAAAAGTATTACCAAAAATTTGAAATGACTGACAGCATTTTGTTCCTCTACAAAATACATTTTTCAGAGAAAAGAACCCTCAGAGAAACCGAAGCCATTAACATCATCTTAAAAGGAAAAAAAATGCATAGGTTTATCAGTCCTATCCATTGAGAGTCGTTGTATAGGAGAAGAAGCAGTTATAAACAGGTGACAAAGATTATTTTTATTATTCTTCACTGCCCCCGTCCCAGTTATACTTTTATCAGGAGTAACTGCAGTAACTTTTTAATTTGATAGGTCAAATAAAATAGGAAGAAAAGAAAACTTGCTCTGGCTCTTTCTTGTGTTGCTTGTCTTTAAGGAAGGAAGCTTGCTGAACATGAAGACAATTAGTTTAACCTAATCCTATTTTAAAGGGGTAACATAGCTATTGGACAGCCAGGCTTCTTGGGCTGATAATGAAGACAAGGCCTTCAAAACAGGAGTAAAGTACAAGACAACTTACTACAGAAATGGTGTTAATTCAAATCCAACTGTGACAGCTCAGAGCTATCAGACAGATGTCTTCTCACCTCCACAGCATTAGCATCTCTCTGTGTGTCTATATATAAGCATATAAAAATAATTTCTTAATGCATTTCTTTAACAGAAACTACTGTTCAAAGCACGAGTTGGAGGGTATTTTAGGCAGGGAAGGATGATGAATACAAAGGTGAGGGAGATTTACATTAAATTTGGCTTTGGATCTCACGAACTACCTTTCAGTGGAAAATCATCTGTTCTACAGGGCACATAATTTACTTGTCTTCACAAAAGGCAGCTGACACTAATGTTACAAATACAAGGCTCTGAGTCTCAATTACAGAAATTAACTCCATTTGGCCTGCCTGGATTTTGTTCCCTAGCCTCACTGCATCCACATTTCAATGCAAATTCTGAGCTTGCTCAGAACACAAATGGTAGCAAATGTGAGTTTACTGGTAAAACAGTTTTATGTATACACACACATATGTACATGCAGTTCTCCTCAACAGACCTCAGTTAAGATGATGTACATTCTGTCACTTTGTAAGAGCTAAAAGTTGTGCCGCATCTCTCAGTACCAACTGTGTAAGTCCATGTTACCTTACTGAAAAAACATCCCAACTTCCATGTCATGAAGGCAAAATCTCAAAACCACAAGTGAGCGAAATGAGATCCACAGAGTTCTACAATGGAGATCGCATCATCTTTAGCAATGAGCTGCAGCCTGCAAAGTGTGCATGTCCCAGCACACAGTGCCCCACACTGCACTTCCACAGGATGAAAAATTGGGACAGCAGCACTAGATCTGCCACACTTTACAAAAACCAGCAAATAAACACGGTGCTTTCTACAGAGTTTGTATGTTATGGTCTTTATGCAAACCTGTGTAAAAACAGATTTTGCTTGCAATACGGGAAAAAGCGTATTTCCAACTAATCAAAAAGACCCCAAATCATATCGTCCATTCAGCTTTCAGTCATAAAGACAGGAAAACTGATTTTCACAATTATTCACAGAAGCTGTTATGTTTAAAATAAGTGGTTATTTTCAAAGTGAGATGCAACACGTTAATGTTATTAAATCTTTTAATACCTGCATTACTTTTATGCTTTGGTATGTATTAAAGCAATGAAATACAGCTTTGCCAGATGCAATGATACTGAATTTTCCATCTTTCTTCTCCAGTTCTCTGTGTGTGTATGTGTGTGTACATGTGAGCACACTCTCTTCTCCCCCCCTCCTAGGGGGTACTTGTGCAGTTACAGCATTTCAGTGAGTAAAAGCTGAAGAAAATTTCTTTTTTTTTCCTCCTCTGCTTTCGTATAAGCATCTAGAAGAGTAAAATGAGGAGGGAAGGTTCTGGTAATGATCCAGTTTGCTTCAAGTCATCAACATCTCAATTTTCCTTTCACACACACTCCCCAGCTGGTGCATGATAAGTGACCAGTACACAGCACCTAGTTAGACAGTCCATTAATGAGAGGAAAAAAAGAAAAAAAGGTTAAGGGAAGGCGACAACTCATTTGTACTCACTTTTCAGCAGCATTCGTTAGAAAATATATTCCCATAAACTGGCATATATTAAAAGTTATATGCTTAATCACAAAGAGAAGAGCACAAAATATTTATTTTTCATGCAAAATGACAGGCTATTGGATGGCTCTGTTTGTCTTTGGAATTAACAGTATAGCCATGGTATCCGAGGTGCAAATATATGCAATTAATAAATGAAAATTTGCTGGCAGTAACTCTTCTGAATTTTCTAAGCACTCTTCCCAAAGAACAACGTTTCCCTAATAGTTTTGATATTATGACAAACTCTTTGCCAGAAAACCTGCCCTATTCTAAACTTCTTGTTGTACAGCAATAATTAATTCTTTAGGGCTCAATGGTACTAGTATTTACCTTGACTTCTACCTGCAGCTGCTACAGACTGACTTCTGTGGTACCAGTCATGGTAATGCACGTTGTTTGCTGAGCTGAGGGCTCAGGAGAGCACTCCATTCTAAACTTCAGTTCTGTCTATCTTACATGAAGAAACCTACATAAATCAGTGTCTTCCTATGCCTTGGCTTCTAGAGCCTCCATATTCCAAAAAATACAGGGAGGGGAAAAAAAGGGGAAAAAAAAGCCTATTTGTCCTTTATCAGACTGTTTTTTGGAAGGCTTAATTCCTTACTCCAATAACTTAAACCAAAAAATTCTCACCTTGTTATCTCCCACACAACAGCCCCCAAAGAAGTCAACACAACAGTTGTGCTGCATCAGCAAACACGCAAGAAAATGAAAAGAGAACATGGAGACAGATGTAAGACATACATTGCAAGTAGAAAGTTAGCTCATAAGTGGCACGCTAGCCTTGGGGCCTTCTCCAGGCCCTGGAAAAACCAGAGCAATTAACAGATAACCAAGCTGAATGTTTTGTTTGCTTTTTTGGGGTTTGGCTTTTTTGTTGAGTTGTTGTTTTTCGTTGTTGTTTATTTTTTTAATGCTCAAGAACAGAGATTATTCATAATTTTCAGATTTCCTAAAAAGCCAAGGCAGCCAAATAATATAACATTGTTATTTGTACTTGTTAACAACAGCAGCAGCAGCAGTAACAAAATACTGGAAGAGACAGTAGGGAAAGGAATATGATGTTTCCTTTCTTCCCCAGCATTTGGAAAATGGCCTGTAGGGAAACACCACTGATTATTTTTCACAGAAAAAACAACAGAAACCGTGCTCAGTCCCCCACCACTGAGGATTAGCTGCTCGGAGAAAAGATTTTTCATTTTCACACATACACACGGTTATATACACGCTTGGTTTAGATAAATTTGCACAAGCTGCTTTAACTAAACTGATGGGAAGCTTGGCTGCATCTGAAATACATGGTTATTCTCATGGACAAGAGGGTGGGCACTGCATGCATGTTGTTCAGAATTAGACAGCAATTTAGGACTTCAAATTGATCTGGGAAGAGCAACCATGCTTTTATTCAGTCACTTACTATGAAGCAACCAATATTGTGACCATGGTAATACACTCCGATGCAAGTGTGTGTGCAGGTGGAAGAAGAAAGAGGACATGCGTTGATTCTTTTCCCTTTTTAGATTTTAGCAAACACAACTTCAATTTGGGCATTGACAGTCATGTAACTGTCTGGTTTGTTCCACATGAAAGCATAATTCACCTTTTTTCTCTTCTTTCCCTCCTCCTCCCCCTTTCCCTTCCCTTTCATATGTTCCCTCTTTCCATGACTCCCTTATAGTCAGATTTGACAAAATCAGAAAATTTTATTACAACATCTTTCAGAAGCTATGTAAGACACACATCTGACAAACCTCCACGACTATGGAACCAGAGCTCAGGGAGAGATCATGTCACTCACCGCAGCTCACTCTGGTTTAATGTTCAATTTCTCATTACTAACTACACTTGCGTCTCTGCAATAACATATTTAAAAGACAAAAAAAAAAACCCAAAAATAATTTCCAGCTGAGCAAATGCCTTTTTTATTGTTCGCCAAATTTAAGCCTAACTCAAAAAACCCCGATGATGGGTAAGGAGTCCACAGTCTGCTCATCCTCCACTGGCAGAAAAAGTCCAGTGGCATCGAGCTGTGGGAGAGAAAGGAGTAGTATCCTTGGAAAGCCGAGTACAAGGCTGATGAATTCTTTGAGGCACTATTCAACTGCATTTCTAAAGAAATTTTTACAGACTTACACAATGTAAGTCAGATGTGCTCTGTATTAAATGTAACAAAATAAGCTTTAATCTTTGAGATAGTCAAATGTTGGAATATGTGAGAATGTCATCTTCTGTAAGAATCTTATTAGTACTGTACCCATTTTGAACTCGTACTAGCCTTCCCCTCTTGACTATATGGTATGTACATTTTGCTTGATTTTTGTAAGTATTCTTGTTTGCGTGTGGTATTCCCAAGGAAGATTAAGAGCTTCCTACAAAACACATAATTCAGCTGTCTTTTGCTATTCTGCAAATACTACCAACCATACTTCAGTACACAGTTTTTGAATATCTTAAGTAGCATTCTCACACTTAACACTTTCCAGTAAAAACCAAAACAAACAAAGATAAACCCAAGTTTTCTGGCACTCCATATAATGGTCTGAAAATTCCTAAGTTCATGCAAAGTCTCTTACCAATTACAACGTAGGTGCACAAGAAAGGCTTTTCAGAATAGGTCCTGTTCCTGCATATACCATTTTATTAATGAATACTTCACAATCATATAAATGCTAAAAACCTAGGCTCACATCAAATTCTTACACAAGTTTTCTATAGGTGAAGAAATGAAGATACCAAGAACTTCAGTGAAAGTTAATGTTGGGGAAAAAATTAGTTGCTGCACCTAGAACTCTCTTGATGCTGAAGAACAGAAAACTTTCATCCCAGACTCCGCAAAAACAGCCACCCCTGTCCAACCCTGAACTAAACTGTTCAGCCTCATCCTTTGACACAAGTTCCCTTCCTGGATGCACTGGACGGCGTATTTATCAACACATGCTTGGGAGCAGCAGCGCATGCATTGCCACAGCCAGGTGTACTGTTGTGGGAATTCCTGGAGCCTAGCGGCACAGAGTAACTGTGTACAAAATGCAGAAGGAAAAAAGAGAACCATACCTGTCATGGTGCATTTTCCATTACATTTATTCACCAGTAAATCAAACTTGGTTGTGGGGGCAACCTCCCATCTTCTGTTTTAGTTTACTATGGAATCTGTTATTACTACCAGTGGCCAGGACTTTGGTTTTACATCTCATCTGAATGAGAGGGCCGGTCAAAGGTGTACTGTCCCCTGATAGACTGCTGGGGCATTGATTCAGCACAGGTTTAGAGAGAAGACTGTCACCTACTGAATCACAAATACCACTTGCTAGAGCAGTTTTTCTTCTATGTGTCACATCTAATCAGCATAGCACAATTCTCACAGCTGCTAGGAAGGCTGATAACACTTTCTTTCAAGGAACTAAAATTTAATTTTATTCAGGCAAGACACTAGCATTGCTGGAAAGGAAGGCTTTTACTGAGATTTGGAAGAGCATTAACAAAATGTTACAGGGCCATATGGCCTTTAGTATTCCGGCCAAGCTAGAGACCATTTAGGGGTAGTTTGAGATGTGGAGTGAGTTTCACCACAATGGAAAGATCTCTCTTTGTCAAAGTACAGAGCTGATGAATGCAGAGATGGGTGACACATGCAGTGACATATCCACACTGCTCACTAGATCACTTCTTCAGTTTTTAAAGTAATATCCAGGATTTTTTTTAATCAAATTTGCTATTCAAAACAACTTAACATGAATGTTCTTTTAGTATTAGCGATAAATCTGCACAGCCTCCGTGCAGTGTGGAACACTGAATCCATGTGGCTAAAAAACGGGTTATGCAAGCAAGGCATATGCTTGAGGGGATGAAGAAAAATTGGCAAGATACAGCTTGCCAAGGCATGCCACACATTAGCTCTACTTTAAAACTGTTAGCAAATTTCAGCATTTGCAGTTCATTTTTCTCTGCAGATACACAGAACGGGATGCATCTTCTTTCAGGAATCATCAGGAGATACTCTCCCCTCCCCATTTCTCCCCTATTTTGATCACATCTTCTCTTTGAAATTAATGACCACCTTTCTCAGATGATGTTATCTCTGAGCTAAATAACACTATGTCCTTTATTATTTAAAATTAGGCATTAAACAGAAGCAAATGTTTTTTGTAAAGCAATTACTGCACATTTGTGCAGCAGACAGCATTGTTCTTGGAAATGGCTTAAAAGGCATACAAACACATAAAAGAAAGATTGCACACATAGTGTACTGCCATGTTATTTTAAAGAATCGCCTTAACATAAACCGCTTGCTTCTTTTTGAACCTGTGTTCTGAATTGTTTCTAATTGTAACCTGGAGACTGGAGGAGTGGGGGGTAGAATCGGTACCAGAAATCTTAAATCACTATCACCTACAGCGTATCTTAAGTAAATCTCTTACAATGACCAACTAAACAAAATATGTCCTTTGTTTATAACACAAAAGAAACCAAAATGTTAGAAAAATGTTAGTTTCTTATTTACAAGTAGTGCAGAAAGTAGTACTAGGCATTGGCTCAATCTATTAATGTTTATCATGGCATGGTGAGGTATAAAAACTTGTCTGGAAAAGTAAGCTAGAGAAAACAGAATGGGAGCAAAGGGGCTGGGGGGGGAACTGTCTGGAAAATATACAAGAATTACAAGGTAAAAGATAAGCATCAGATCAAATCACTGGGTATCAATGTTTACATTCCAGTCTTTCTTAGCACAATAATGTTTCCAGAAACTTTTAGAAAAATTATAGATTTTCAATACATATTGAAAAAGTTAAAGCAAATATAAAATAATGGGTGATTAAAAATCCTGTTTAATATATCCAGATTTTCTTCCTCCTCCCCAAGGTTACAATTAGCTTTCTGCTAACCTCTGTCAGTGCAGTTAGCATAATTACTGAGTAGTGTTATATTTAAGCTTCTGCTTTCAAAGTGACCATATATATATTTAGAGTGTTGCACCTGGAACCCTGCAAGCAAAATAGGAAAAACAAAACAAGCCCCCTAGTATTTTAGATTAAAACATTGTTTTCAACCAAATTCCTGTCTCCCCAAGTTGCTTCTGTGTGTTCTTTTATTTTTTTAGGAGGTAGGTTAATTTCATTTATAGTAATGATTTAGATCTTCTTTTTCCTCCCACTCTTCCATTATCATTCTTTTGAATAGAGACACACCAGTTACTGTGAAGCAGAGATTTTACCCCAAACTTTCTGGAGTTCCACTTACACTGCAACTCCCTAAATTTACACTCCATAAAGTCAAGCAAAGCACAGGGTATCTTCTCTCTGACCCCGTTGTTTTCTCCCCCAATATTTGTTCACAGGAGACAAAAATGACCCCATTTAACATTTTGGGGGGCTGCAAAGCTATTAGCCTCGCTAAACACTCAACAAACATGTAATTTACCCAGCAGCATTAGTCAGAGTTCAAGCTCTTGCTTGGCATGCATTTAATATCCCAAGCCCATGACATTTCAATGCAAAGCAGGCTTCCTGAGAAGTAAACTAATGCTAATCAATAGATCTGACTCACAGAAAAGCCTCAGACTGGTACAAGAAGGCATCAAACGCAAAGACAGATCATTACCTCGTCTAGCAGCTGCCTATCATTTCCAGCAAGGTGCAAAACTGTTTCTTAAAACATCACTTTAACTCAGTTCAAACTGAAACACCATTTCAAATGCAAGCTCTGTGGGTTTAGTGCCACTATTTTACTAAAATTGGTCGGATCCCATTTTGCAATTGTCAAAAACCATTGCTATTACCACTGCTCAAAATATTTCCACAAAGGCTGTTTTAAGTCTCCACAGGAGACATTTGGATATCCCCTTTAAATTCTGGTACTTTAAAGGTAAAAAAAAAAAAAAAAACAACACAAAAACAAACCTGCAAAAAGGCAAAGAGTTTCTTGCTATATAAAAGGCTATAGTCAAAACCAATCAAGTTTTCTCCCTTTGCTTTATATAACAAGTGTTAACAGAGACCACAGTTAACCCTTGAGCCCAAAGTCATTCCTGATAGAAGTATTTGCTTCTGTGAGCTTTCAGGAGCACATTAATCTGGCTCCCACTGTGAATAACAACCTATTAATGGAATATTTAAGATATTTAAAATTTTTATTAAGAAGCAAAAGGAGCTATATTAACATTTGGAAGAAAGGGAAAAAAGTTTGCATTAAATTCTACCTTTTACAAAATACTTCTTTATGTGCCAAAGTCATAATGAAAGCTGAAGGAGCGTGGTATCAAGTACGTTTCATAGCTAGCTTTGAAAACAGTACCAGTAAGTCTAATAATCATGTTGAATGCTCAGCTTTCCCACCTTCAGAAAGTCTTTTGGTAACCTCGTTTGTTGTAACTTAAGTCTCTGCATCCGTTTGCAAGCACCTTCACAGAAAACAGCCAACCAAAACTGAAGTTTTGCAATATAAAAATGATGTGTAGTTCTCATGAGGGAAAATTTCATACTTATTTGCTACAGATTGCATTCAGCTTATTTCAATGAATCCTTCCCTCTGAAAAAAAAATACACAAATCTCAAGATGTGTCATGGTTGTTTAGAATATGAGTACTGGAGGTCACGGACACTGAAGTATGTACTTCATGAAATACAGGCTGTGTTTTTACAAATGCTCATACAGTAAGGATATTCTACGTTCCTCCAAGGTCAGATATTTTTAACACCCCTATGCACAGAGCCCTGTATGTTAAAACATTGCATTAGGTCACAAAAATAAGATCAAAAGTTAGGATGTGAAAATTGAGGTTGCTGATATCAACTCAGATGTGATCATCTTTCCCTGTCACCTCCCATTTGTTCATGTCCTAGTCCTGCTACGCTTTCTGTGTGAAGCTCTTGGTCCTATTCTCACAGCAGACCTCTCACAGGCTTCGCTTTCCTCTCCTCTGAATTTCCATCTCTACAGTTCCAGTCTCTGCTCTCCCTGTTGCCACCATCCCCAGGGAGCCAAGCCCTGCACTCCCCTTCCCCTCATACAGTGTCACACCTCCTCTTTCTCTGTGTCCAGCCTTCAACTGCCTTACCCTAGCACAAGCATCACCTCCAATGCTTATCTCCTGCTCGCTCCTGCCCTACCACTGTGCAAGCTTCAGCCTCCCCATCGCTCCTCATCAGACCTCGGTTTCTTCGTCCTACTTCTGCCCCTTCCTCCAGCCAGTCATCCTTTCTTCTCACCCCCGCAACAGGTTTTGCTCCCTTCCTGCAGCTGCTGAACATCCCTCTGTACCATGACCTCAGCTCAGGCCTTACACTTCACCTCTGCTTTTAGAGCAGCCTGCGTTCTCCATTGCCAGGCACAGCTGCTAGCACAGCCCAGAGCACGATGCTGAAAGGCTCTTTGGGGAATTCTGCTACACTGCTGGACTGAGCAGGCGGTGTTATGAACTCAGATCTGCCAGGTGTGGGTAACATGGGCAGCTTTATAGCACTGGTAAGTGACCTGCCCTGCACGCCAAGCGCAGCAGCAGCACATTTTTAAGTTTCTGCTAAGAACAATGGGATCGCAAGGTCTGTTTAAAGAGAAGACATTGTGGTGTGGGATTTTTGAAATATGTCTAAAACCATTTTCCTTTAAACCAATTTTTCAAAAAAGCTGAGCTCTTTTTGTGAAATTTTCAACTTTTTAAAAAACTATTTGTAAGCAACTTAAAACAGGCTCTTACAGTAGGAAATGCCAGACACCATGAATATTAGTGCTATTGCTCCTGCCCATAATAATTTCCAAATTAAATTTAGATTCTGTGGTATATCTTCACCTAAACAGATTTCCATAACCACCAACCAGTAACTCTTCTTTTAATTTAGGAGTGCTGTGTTAGATGAATTTGTTCCCAGACTCGGACTGTGAGGCTAGCATCCCAAGAGACACTCCCACCTCTTCCTGGGGATAAACAAGCCAGTCCTGGGAACATGAAACAAACAGCAAGAAACACTATTTAGCTTTTATAAATTTTAATAAACTAAAACACGAGATTGAAAGCTTGAGGTTTTTTACTTACTATCACCCTTAAGTGAAAGGGGGGATGGGGGTGGGGGGCAGAGAATTTTTTTCATATACTTTAAATATGCAAATATACCATTTTTGCCATTCAGTCCACTTCCTATCTACCCATCCTTTTTGATATGCTTTATTTTTTAAGCAGTCTGGCATTAGGCAAAAAAATCTACCTTTTTTTTTTTTTAATCTACAAGAGGAATATTACCTACAGTAGGTTTCATAATCCTAGCAGGTATTTTTCATGGTCATTCCTCAGTTTGTGAATCAGGCAATTAAAAGTAACTTGCATTACTGCCACTGCCATTTTGATCACCGCATGTAAGAAGTTACTGTTCTATTTGGAAACTGGTTCTGGAGTCTATCCTGAGAACTGCATACTGCTTTTTACTCTTTTCCTTCTCCCATTTTTGTATTATTTTTATATTATTACAAACATTAACCTCTATACTTACTTCAGCTAAGTAAGCAATTTTTTACATTCCCAAATTCTCCAGTTTACAGGGATATTTATAATTAGAAGGGTCAGCTTAGCTTATCATTGCATCACTAGTACTTATTTCTAACTTACTGCCATGTTACACAAATGTCCACGTAAGGTATGTATTGCTGGGTGGGAGGGGACAAAGAGGAACATGAGAGTTTATTAAATGAGTATCTTGGAGAGAGTGGAAGACAATAAACAGATTACCAAGACATTCAATATATATTGTTGAGAATGGGTTAGTATCAGAAATCCAGGAATTGCTCTGCTCTATCATATAAATGGGAAATGAGGGGGCTGCAGATGATAATCGCTCCTCTGACCTTCACCTTCCCGGGTTAAGCAGTCAGAAAGGAAAGCTGTGTAAATACTGTCAGCAAGAACGCAACAAGTCTGAAGATCCCAAAGTACTCCGGAGTACACTGGGCCTCCAGTGACCCATACTAGGATTTTTCTTCCTGAAACAGACTATCTCCTCCCATCTTTTGCAGGCTCAAGAACCCAGAGAAGAGAAAGCTGCCATCTCAGCATCAGTGTCTGAGCGGTGTTCTCCTCTCTTCATTCCCAAAGCTATCATGCCTTATTCACTCCACATAGTGGAAGAGTCTCATTTCTTTGAATTTGTCTCCACTGTTTTCAAAGAGATGTGGGGCAGCAGAAAAAAGAAGAGAGAGAGGGAAGAGAGACAGAAAAAGACAGAGAGGACACATCAAGGTGAGTTACACATCATTTATCCTGCAAGAAAGCACATGCTTTAATCTACCCTGAGCCAGACCCAGGCATTGTTAGGGTTGCATTTTGTCTACAAAGCTAAAGAAGTAGCAAGTGTAGTATTATGCTGCTGTGTCAGTCTAGTTTGACCAGTTTCACAAGTTCGCTAGAAAAGGAAGTGTGACATTTTCATTTAGAAGAACATGAGCGAAGCTTACAAACATGGCTAGGCATGTTGGATTAAATGGGATGGCGTGTTTCTGAACAGGAGAGAGCCTTGTTTTAAAATCAACTGAATGTTTTAACAACTGATGACAGATTTGCCTGAACTTAAAATCTGAATGCAGAAAATCTTCATTGAAGATAATGGGAAACGAGAGATGTCAAGAGGAAAAAAAGGTTATATATTGCAACCTCAGTTCTTTGATATCCACCGCTCATAGGTGCACTCCCACAGCAGGTACAGATACACCCTATCACTTGGGAGCAGATCCCTTGTACCAGTACCTGTCTGGCATTCCCATGTTGTCCTCCCACACACTTGCTCTCTTTTGCATGTAAACCAGAGCATGCTTCATACCACTCCAGTTTTCAATCCGACAGCTCTATCCCGAAGACAGGAATTTCAAAAGGACTTTCAGGTGGGATAAGAGAGGGAGGGGAAGAGGAATACAAACCATGAATGTTCATGTGGGTTGTGTGTTGTGAAAAACATCAGTTACCAGTAAGTAATATCATGCTTTCAAACCCATGTTTACATTCATGAAGGGCAAATGCAGAGATATAAGCCCCATTCACACTCACAAACCTGGTAGTGTTCCCAGAATCTTTTAGGTAAGGAACTGCAGCAGGACCTTCCCCCTGAAGTACCCTGTGCACCCAGAGTGCTGTTCAGCAGGAGCTGAGCTCCAGAAGGTTTTGGAGAGAGTCCCAGGTGGGTTCTTCAAGGACATCAGGAGTGGTGGTACTCCTCAGTGAGGCCACAGAAGTAGCTTGAACACAGTCGGATGACAGAAGGGAACTTCACCCCAACAGTCTTGTAAGAGACTTTAATGCATCTAATTATCCAGTTGAACAGTCTTTGCATGGATATGGTTATGCTCTTTGTCCTCTCATTATTTGCTACAGATATCCTTAGGGACTGACCTTCTTCGTCACTATAGGAAGGACGAACCTTTTGACATTGAGGATGTGAAGAGGGGCCTTGGCACTGGAGGCAAGTGGTTTGGCTAGAAACATGCAGGTTGACAGAGGGGTTTAAGAGGAATTTAAAAACAACTTGCTGAGAAACTCCAAACCTGGCACAGGAGCACTCTGTCCAGCCAGAGCACTGTCTGGGAAGGATCAGTAATAAGGGCCTGGATTTCTTCCACCTTCCTGGAAAAGGTGATTGCAACAGGAACGTCACCTTCACAGTAAGGTGAAAGAAACAGATTCTTGGGAATTGAAGGGCAGGCCAAAGAGAACTGAAAGGGGGTGGGTTTATCCATCACCACACTAACAAGATAATTTTAAAAATAAGCTAGAAATGCTTGTCCATTTCATGTGATCCTGTCATGACGGGCAGGAGTAAGAAAATTCTGCTCCCTCAGCCCTGTGTGCTCACAGCCAAAATGTGCTTCTTCATTAAAAATGAAGTATCTGTCAAAACAATTTTCAGCCAGAGAGGAAGGGTTTCCAGCGTTCGGGCTGCCCAGCCCTGAAGAAGAGACTTCCTTGCTGGAACATGAACCAGTTGTCCATAAACTGAGATGTCTCTGCATAAGAAGGGAATGATTCTTACAAATTACGAAACAGCCTAAACCCAGGATTTTAGGTTTCATGTCCATTTATGAAGCTACATGGTTTTTAGAAGGGCTGCACTGAATCATATTGATTGAGAAGAAGTCAGGACGCCAAGACAAACAACACATGGCCTAAAACCTATGCTGCTGTGCAAAGACCTTTGTACTACTAAGTCCAGCATCTCTACAACAATCTTTAAAGCCTGGATGGAGCTGACCTGTTGTTTTTTAGCGTTCATCTTTATACCTCCAGTTCTTAAGGCATAAAATGCTGCTACAAGATTCTGTAAGATTCTTTAATCAAAAGGTTGTTCAGATAAAGTGAATAGGATAGTAAATTCCCCTGAGGTAGGCACAGCTTTGTTAAGGTGCTCACTGTAATAGACAATGAGACAATTTAGGAGTTAAAAATCGTCTTGCCCACCCCTAAAACAAAGAAAGCCTCTGCGGGATGTTCTCATAGCTGTATGAAACCAGAAACCTCAAGATCAAAAGACATGAACCAGCCTTTTACCTCAAAAGCCAAGAATCGGGGCAGCTCGGGTCACCATCCTGAACCTGAACTTGCAAATTATGGTGCTGAGTGTTTCCAAATACACAACAAAATTAAATCTGCTGTCTCTCTTCAGTTCCATGAAATACTTTGTTTAGGTATCTTCTATGCTCCATAGTATATGAAAATTACCTGCAGGGCAACCTAGCATCAGTAAGGTATTTACTATTTATGTGACGGAACTCTAATGAAATAACCAAATGGGTAAAAAAAAAAAGTTTTGGGGAGACGAAATGTATAGAACAACTTCTGATAATGGTGTGCTGTACCCATGAGTCTGACACTACATGTGCTTCTATGAAAGCGTAATGGGAGGGAAGAAAAATTGATCTCCAGTGATTAAAATCTGTTTGTACTTACTACGCAGGATCACCGCAGGGAAAGAGATATTATATATAAAAATATATTTATTTAAATTTAATCCCTGTGATTTCCCAAGGTATGATAAATTTTAATGTTTTAGAAATCAGATGCTACAGATAACAACATAATAATCAAGGACAGCAAAAAGTATGTCAGAAGTTGACCAGTTCTGAAATATTGGATGTTCTGTTATGACTGGTTTCCAAAACTATTACTGTACAGAGAGCTACTCCTAATCTGCAGAAAAATTAGACTGCTGTATTTTATGTACATCATGTTACAAATGAAGCATAGCTCTGAAAAAAAGTTACAGTAAAATAAACTACCTAAATTAAAAATGATCAGAAGATAAACATGACAGCGAAAATAGCTAAGTAAGAGACAGGGCAATCTGGCATAAGCATAAAGGGGTAAAAACTCCCAGTAATAGCTGCGCTTAAGCTGTAAGTGAGAAAAAATTCCTAAGTAATGGTGCGACCTTCCAGTCAGGGTACTGGATGCAAGAAGGTCCCTGTTCAGAGAGAAAGAACACAATGTGCTCTGTGCAGAACCGAGTGTATGGATCTCACATGATCTTCTGTGATTATAGCTTCAAGGTCTGTCCCACATGCAGAGCTATTCCATCATCAAGGAGTGTGCATGTGTGTGTTGCTGACCTTGTTGTAATGTTGGTTCCAGAGTGAATATTCAAGCATTAGCAAATTATCTGTGTTTCTTTGCTTTCTTGCACCTCTCCTCTACTCTCTTCTTTTTTCCTTTTTTTTNGAGTGGAGGTGAAAGGGTAATAAGGTGACAGGGAAAAAGGCACGGGGAAAGACAATCTGAGAAGGTATTTTAAGCAAACCTAACAACGAACAACCTGAATTATAAGTATTATTTCTAGAATAGAATATGGTTGCCTATAGTTCTACAGGCAAAATGTTTCTTTTTTTTTTTTTTTAAAGTAATATAAAAATGATACATACAACTTTACTCTGTCTCTCCTTCCTCAAAGACAAGCTGCAGACACAAATGGATTCTCCTAAAAACTTGTGAATGGTGAAAAGATGTGTGTTTCAGCCTCAGGCTAAAAACGAAATCTACTTCGACTGCATCAGTTTTCTTTTAAATATCAATAAACAACAGAAATCCTGGGTGATTTCCTTGCAAGACTTGCTGTTTCTGCTTCTCTTCATCCATTTATGTTGTCTATTATATTTCAGGTTAAACACATTTTGTTAATTATGCAGCAGGATAGGATACATCTTCCATTCACATGTTTTTAATTAAAAAGCAAACATGGCAATAGGTAGATTTTTCTAGTCATTTAAGCCTTTAAGCTCCAGGTCAAAGCCTACCCAGCAAATTACACAATTATGTTTTATTTCCCCACACCTACTTCTTCAGTGCAAAAGAAAAGCTGATGATAAAGACTTTTTTCATATACTGCTGGGGAAGAACCAACTATAAGGCCAGAAAAGATTGCTGTGCTGGCATGGAAGTGCACTAAACACAAATGCTCATCTGTGGCATAACCCAGAGTTTAACTGTGAAAATGACCCATACAAACACAGGAGCATCAAAACACCGCTACAAAACGTGACAAATGCTATCTTTTGCCGTGATGCAAACGTGTCATTTTCTTATTGAAATCAGTCTGTCACACTACATTTGGTGGTTCCCACCTAGGCAGGCAGCACTCAAACATGACCACTGCCAGGCCACGTGGCTGGCTTACGGAAAATCACAAAACAACTCAATAGAAATTCTGGGATGCAAGTGCTGCCAGCAGCACAACTGGGAGAGGTTTCGCAGGAACATCTGTGACGCCAGAAACCAAGCAGAAGAATTACCTAGTATGAGAAGGAAACAGTACAGGAATCCTTACAACAGGCAAGCAATTTATTATCCTACAACATGGGAAACAAGTAATATCACCTGACAACTTCATCAACTAGTACCTCATGTACCATCTCGCCTTCATTAGTGAAGGCATCACCATGCTTTTCCATGTCCTCAGCTCCATTTTCACCCTCCACTTATTCTTAACAAGCCTTTGCTGCTGGATCTCAGCTCAAATGCTTCTCCTCAAGAAGCCCTTTGGGCTTCATCAAGTCCAAAACATTCCCACATACGCCCCAGCAGCCTTCTTCCTGAACCCTTCTCCCTCCAGTGGATTCCCGGTGTCCATCCCTTCCCAGTGCTAACACTGCCTCCAGTAACTTCTCCCATGTGCTCCTGGGAGAGTATTCTGTCATCTCTCCAAGAGAGATCTCTGAGTCTTGGACACAGCGTTTCACACCAAAGACTGACAGTTTGGGGAGGGGAATACCACTGAGCCAGGAAGACAACTGAAGCAAGGAGAAAGTAGCCAGTATTTCTAGAGAAACACGTAACTGTCAAGCTGTATTTGTATAAATCCTGCACTTTTCATAACAGGCTCTCCTCAGAACACTTGATATTTGGCATTGATATCTAAGTAAAAACCACTGTCAGAGCTGCTGCTCCCATTTCAATCTCACCTTAAAGACAGAAGATAATGACAAGGAATAGGGACATGCCCAGCGGGAAAGATCTCATGCACACATATGAAAAGATGTACTGGAAGCCATCAGATCGCTAAAAGGGAACAGGATAACATGTATTTTTAGGATGCTATTTTTAGATTTTTCAAAAAGTTTTTTATTATTTACATAATGTCTTTCAACATCTGCAGAGTACATTCATATTAATTCTATTTATGTGCTAGATTTGACTTTCAGTAAATTTCAGTAAATTCTAAGTTATTTGTTTCCCCTAGGAAAAAATCTGTTATGACTAGATTTTACCATGCTGCCTTCTTACATCCATTTACATACCCCCCAAAAATTACTGGTTTGAACTCCTAAGTCCTGATATCAGAATGCTTACCTAAAACAAAAAATACTTTTACTGACTAAATGCAAGAACTTATATCCCAGTATGAACTATGGCACTGTTTCCATAGTGCTATAATAATTAGAATTAACATAATGAAAATCTAGTAAAGAGACTATAAATTCACTATATGAGCACATATGGATGTGAAAAAGGAAATCAAATGAGTTCTCCAAACTAAAATTAGATTCAAAACAGAACAGCGTCCCACAGAAATAGCACAGGCCTAAAAAGTCTATATAAATTTACTATGCCAAATCCAATGTTATCTAACATTCAGTTTCATCTACCCGTGTTTCCACAGTGTATTTAAAGTATTGAGAGTTTAACTGTTCATGTAAGTCTGGACTGCAGCGTAGCTACTTTAGACAGATATTAGTGTTTGAAGCAAACCAGAGCTGGGTTCACTGCAGAGCTACAAAACCATGGAGCCCAGTCCACCAGGTTGTGAATGTGATTTTCCTTACCTAGCTTCTGCTCCGAGGTTTTGCACTGCTTGCTCTGTTTATGTTCTCTGTACAATTGAGTTTTCCTTTCTGAAGGATTTCAACACAACAATTCACTTAAAATGTACCTTCTGAAGAGTGGTCTCATCATGAAAAAGGAAAGCAAAATCCATTTATTCTCTGTTACTAAATATGCTTTTAAAGCAATTCATCTGTGAACATGAGCCACCTCTCAATTCAAATAACGATGGTTTTGAATATGATACTGCTTTTCTTGTAGCCTCTGCAACTTTCTGCCACTTTGGTGTAAAAAGCTTGTGACAGAGCTCTGAGCAGTTTTTTGTTTGTTTTGTTCATGCTGCATCCTCCACATCTGTTCAAATTGCTGTGTCCTGCATCGTCTAACATGTCATATGCACTGAAGGTCACATCAGCCATCAACTGGGGAATCAAATCAAGCAGTAGCAGTGTGTCCATTTTGCTCCTGGACTGTCCCAAAGCTGTTTGCTGCAACCAGTGCCAATCATTAGATCAGGATTCTGATCGCAAACTCGCAGGCACTTATTTTATGGGATAAAACCAATTTCTTCTGAGCTGTTTAATTACCCTGTGACTTCTGGGATTTAGCTTTTTTTTTTTTGGAGAAGAAGTCAAATAAATAGAAAAGCTACACATCTATTGATGTGGCTGCAAGAGACATGACCAGGGAACCTTGGCAGGGGCCAAGGTCAGTTAATCACTCCTGCCTATACCTTCACTTTTATTGTTCAGATGTGTGGCCATCCCTGTGCTTCACAAGCATCCCAAAATATCCAGGTTTAACATAAGAAAGAACTACTAACAGATGACTGAAGATTCACATCCCTCACCTACAAGGCCTTCCTCGCCAGCCCATTTTGCAGCGTTTCAGCTCTTACGCTGCTCTGCCGCGCGTACACTCCCCATCATGTTTCTATTCCTGTTCTCTCACTGAACTTCTTATTTTCTGCTGCATCTCCCCTTCTCAGCAATCCTCCTCTCAGACCTTCTAGGCTCAACGACAGATTTTGTGCATGAAGGGCTGTAAATTTTTAGGGTAGGAATTATCTTGCTACTTTTGTTAGTTAACAAGCTATGTAGCCTTGATAGAGGAGGGAAATGCAACCTACTACATGGTTTTAAATAACCACTATACTCATAAATTATTTGTAACAGCAATAATACGCCTACACCAAAGTAGGAAAGATCACGTACAGCCGTGGTCTCTCACAGTCGTCGATGCCATCTGGAGCTCCGAGTGGCTAACTCTGCTCGGCGGTCTGTGCGCGCCAAGCCGCACTACACGCAGGAAGATATTTCAGGACTTCACAATTCCTTCCCAAGTCACACATTAACAACGATCTTCCGCCCATAGCGAGCACTTCAGCTGCGAACACACAGTTGTTGAGGAAGGCACAACAGGTCAGCTGGGAGGAGAGCGCCTGGCTTTGTACCCGGCACAATGCCCTGGAGCCGCCACACACGGCCCTCGCTCAGGTCGCCTCTGCCCTGTCATTATATTTGCTGGCAGGTCCAGCGGGACCACTCGGGGGCTACGGCAACTCCCCGAGGTCCACAGGCCTCCGAGAAGGGACAGGCCACCTTCTGATCCATAGCTGGGATGAATGGATTAGCGGCGAGCCGAGCCAGCTGCCGCAAGCTTTATCAGCACGCAGCCCTGACAGATGGGGGCCCGTTGGAAAAAGCCTCCTGCTACGGCCCGCACGCCGGCCTTCTGCTCACCCCGTGCTCCCGCCGGCACGGCAGCGAATACAAAATACAAAAAAGGGGCAAACATGCATTTAAAAATACACGCACCCCGTTTGGGACGGCTGCTTAGGTTAAGCAGTGCCAAACGAGCTGCCCTGGAAGAGCGAGTTGGTTTGCTGCAGTGAAGCTACTTGTGGCAAAACGCGTTGGTTTTTGCTTGAATTTGCAGTTAGCAGGATTTCTAACAGATGACACTTGTTTCCACCAGAACCGAGTTTTCTGCTGGCATTAAAACTGCATCTATCAGGACTGCAGTAAGAGACACACAAAAAGACAGAGGAGACTATAAACCTTAGGGATGAATTCAAACTAATTTAGTTTCTCCTCAGCTATCTCTATATGTATAAATACTGAAAAAAAGGCAACCCCCAACCTGATCCAGCAGAAACTGGAACTTCCATGTTTCAGACAAGACAGGTAATGTCCATTTGGCTTTGAAGTCTGGAAGCATGCGTCTACTCCAGAATTATTTGGCATTTTATCTGAGGCAAAGGGTTGCAACAAGACCAAAAAAACTGACAATTTTTATTGTTGCAATTTGTATTCTTGAAAATGAAAAATCCTTTAAAATCACAGAAATAGAAAATTGTCTAAAAAAGGAAAATATCGGATTACTGCCAGAAGAAAAAACACTTTACTGTTGACTATGCCACACTGAAGTAGGTGCTACACTTCTGCACAGCAGTATAAAAAAAGCAAATCACATTGCTTCTATTTAAGAAACTCTTTAACAGATTGTTATACAGCCAGATAAAAGCCCAGCGGAGTCAATGGCAGCCTTTGCATTCATTGCAAGGGACTTTGCACCAGACACTACATATCAATACATGCAGTTTCTCTCATATTACATCTCATGAACCTACAATTCACTTCTTTTTTTGCGAGCACAAATGTGAACAATATTTAGAAAGAAATTCTACAACTCACCAGGCTTATATTTAAAAGCCTCAGTTTTCCCCTCTCTTGCTTCTCGAAAAGAGTGTCACGGAAAAGGGTATTCCAAGCTAAGTCTAATGCTGCTTCATTGTAGGAGAAAAATTTTGTAACTCAAAAAAGCTGCCTATCTCTGAGCAAACAAAGTACCTGGAATTTTATTTACACAAGTCACACTTGCGCACCATGGGGAGTATCAACTTTAATTTATATTTTCATAGGTAAATAGGTCCTATTAGAACTCAAAATCAACCTTATAACAACCAATAAATCTTTACATCAGCACTCTTGATTTCTGCCAGCAATCCCGAAAATATAGTCCCAAACAAGTTACTGCAGCTTTGAATTAATTTCACAACTTCCTTAACATGAAAACATATTTAGTGTATAAAAGTAAAAATACAATATTAAGAAAAAAGCAAGCTAGTAACAAGTACTGCAATGAAACTCGTTTGAACTTTCATTGAGTCAAGATGTCTAGAATAGTTTATAAATTATTCATCCAGCTCAAAACTGGCTATTTTATTTACACTTAAACACAGCAATTTTTGTACTCTAATATATTAAAGTACATGTTGAGGACAGCTTTCTTATAATACACTTTCCAAAAATTAAATGAAATAACTGTCTTCAATATATGGAAAAGAAGACTACAAATCTATTCAGGCAGTGTCCAACTCCATAAGCAGAAGTGGCCAGTACCTACTCCTAAAGACAAATCGACATTGCTTCAGCAAATTAAATCAAAAAGTATACAAAAAGCTTGCTGAGCATCTCCTGAAAAATAAAACCTATTTCTCATTAAGGATTTCCAGTAAGCATAAAATCAAAATAAAGGAGTAAAGAATTTACTGTAATCCTAAGTCTTAGAACAGATATGGCAAAATTCTTTATGGTATGTTCAAAATCAAAAACACCACTTAAACAGATAAAAACACAGGATGTAAAGAGTAAGTAAACTGCACTTGAAAATACTGTGTTTATAAGAATAAACAGCATTTTAAAAATTGTTTTCAACAGAAAAATGTGTTCATCGCAAAAACAGCCATCCAGACAAAAATTTAAACAGTAGTATTCCCCCTAAACTTTGCATTATTTCATTGCTGCAACATGGACTCTTCTTTACCAGGAAACACAAAGATACAGGTGCTGTCAAGACACTTTTGTCCTTTGTTATTCAGTGAGGGAATTTGTTTTAAAGACTTAATTACTTAAAAAACCCTCTAGACCAGATAAAAACCTGTTAAAGAAGGTAAACAGTGATTAGGATTCCACACTTATGCTGTGGAACTTCATCAGTTAAGCCTGAACCCCGTGTTTTAGAAACTTATTTATGAATTCTGTGTGTCACTTGTAAATGTAGTTTCTGATACCTGACTAACTCAACGCCCATGTCTAAGTGATTTCTGAAGAAATGTGTCATCTGTAGATGTCAGTCATTCACTTTTAAAATTCTACAACAGAGAATATTGAAGGAGCTTAAAAATACTGCCAAGGAAATAACTTCAAATGGAAGGGTTTGGGGTTTTTGTTTTGGAATTGGGAGGGGAGAGGAGGTATTAAGTGCAGAAGGCATCTGTACATCCACGTTTCATGCCATGCGATGTTTGTTTGTAGTACACTGACCTAGTTATAAGTCTGACAGCAGCACTAACAAATCTGGCCAACAAATTCAAGAGAGGAGCACACACACCTTTCATGCGGAAACAAGAACAGAGGAACAACAAAAAATACAGTAGCTGTCACCCACTGGCACATCAAACATCCAGAGTTGACCAACACAGTTGCATTACTTAAAATGCTTGAAGTCCAGATGCACTCCAATTCCAACTTGTTACAGAAGCCTAATTAGTGTTGACAGACAATAGCTCACAGTGAAAGCTGCAGATAGTCTACTTCAAAGACAAATGTATGGAAAGAAAGGCAAAAACACAGAAGAGATGGGTTTGGGCAAATACTGGAGCAGCTATCCAAACAGAGCAGAGCAGGTGCAGGTAAGGCAACCACTTTTAAGACTGTGCTCAATCAATCTATGAAAAGGCCTACAAGATCTAGCTGCCTACAGTGGTCCTTGGTTTCCATCACTCTTCTGCTACAACAGCTGGTTCAACATGTCCAAACATGACATCCTCATGCTTGAGTGTCTAAGTAGATCAAACCAGGCTTTTTGTGTCATTTTAATAGACTTAGCTTGTGGAAGATCACAAGGAGGAAAGGAAGAGAAATGACAGAGGATGAAATTTCTTCAGGCAGCTCTAAAGCTCCTCTGTTGTGTGGCAACTTCATCAGATGTTCCATCACAACCAAAACTGTACAACAAATGAGCAGTGGCAGCACACTCATGTTCTCCCTCTCACTGTAAGTTCACTGTGCCTTCTAACTACAGCTGTATACCAGAATACATACATACAATCAGAAAAACCCCCATCTACCCCCCCCCCCCCAAAAAAAAACCCAACCCAAAACTGGTGAAGAACAAGGGGTAAAAAATTTGAATGAAAATGAAAATATATAATCAGAAATTCAACCACAGTTGAGATTACTGATGGATAAAAGACAATGACTGGGCAGAGACAAAAGTAGTGAGGTTGTGTTTAGTTCTTCTGCTTGGCAAATTTTGGAACATTTCTTCCAAATTTCTGGACAACATGATACGCACCGTATCCAGGTGTCCTGAGGCAGCAGAATGTTGCTGCTGGTATGAAGAAGCTTCATGTACAGTGACTTCCTTTGCAGTGAACACTATCACAGCTGATTAAAATACTGTGACAATCTCAGAGCTTGCAAAAACCAGGAAAAACAAATGTATGGATTGCTTTACAGAAAAACTGAAATACTGACTCGTGGGGGAGAAGCTTTTTGCCAATGGTACTCTAATGCATCTAAAGTATAGCTGCCACTATCATTAACAGCTGATTGACATTACTGCAGTACAGGTGGTACAGAAAGCACTTCTCTCTTTGCCTATTCCAAAAACAATAAGAAGCCACCTAATTTCCAGTACCCAGCCCTGGAAAGCAAAGCACAGGTGTGTGAAGAAGTTAACTACACATCAGGAGTCATTTACCCTCCTCTGCTGAGGGCTACAGTGACAGTGCAAGGTACCAGTGGTGACTGCACATCCACAGACAGTGACTACAGATTTGGAAACCCATCGCAATCTCGCACCTTACGGTAGGGTGCTGTGCCTGCAGGTGGGAGCAGGGAGGACATGGATGCTGAGGAGGCCTCTCTGCCCCAGCAGAACCTCCTCAGCTGTTGTGTGCTGCTCACCGCACCTATGTGATTATAGCAGCAACAGACTTGTGATCAAAAAGCCTGTTTTAAAGTTTGTTTATTCCAAACAAGTTATCGATGCAGAGAACAGATGGGGAGAAAAAAAGAAACTGTTTAAATTAATAAAATAAAAATAAAGAAGGTGTGGGATAAGCCAAAGGTAATGCCAGCAATTACTTAATAAAAATGAAATATTTAAAGTATGATGAGAAGAAAAGCTTAGAAAAAGCAAGGTGCACAAAAAAGTATGGTTTTGGTTTGCAGTGCAGATGTTTAGGATTTACAATCAATATGGTTTGCTTTTTCATGCTATAAAATGCATACACAATTATGCCCAAGATGTGTGTAAATGTTTAAATATTAAAACAAAACAGATATTCTGGATGTTTGATGTTTGTTTTTGAGAAGAAAAAAAATGTATTTTACAAGGATCCAAACACTAAAATGAAATTAACATAAAACAAACAAACCAGGGTAATAAAATAAAAAGCTCAAAACCAAGTTAACCAAGGTCGTTAATGTCAGTTAAATGGCAAAGATCCATGTTAGCCAATATTTAAATATCAATTAAATGGGAGAAGACTGCCTTGCAATTACACTTCAAAGATTTATTTCTGCTTCTTCTGGGGTTTAGCTTGTCTCTAGCAAACATGCATGTGTTTCCTCACATTTCTGAAGCTTATATTTCCTTATATAAATTGTCTCAAACACTCCAAAATTTCAGATTTCTTCCTCCTTTTTGCCATTTATTTTTCGAACTATTTGGGAGAATGCGAGCACTGATCTGCTAGTCCTGTCTATCTCTTCCTATGGTAAATCTGTAACTGGTGAAACCATATGCTGAATCTCTATTTGAACAGGAGACAAAGCTCTTGTCCACCTCTTCACTCTAAAAATACCCCACAGCTTAAAGTCTTGAAGCACAAAACGCACAACACGTATTAGCACAAATTCACGGTGTTTTGCTGACCATAAGAAAAGATCCTTGTGTGGATGGAAATGGAAGTCTGTAAAAAAAATGTATTTGGTAAGAAGGTTTTTTCGTGCCCTGCATCTGAGTGATACTGCCTGGATGGAATTTACAGCGAGCCATGGTCTAAAAATACAGAGGCTGGGAACAGCAAAGCAGCTACATGGATTACACTCAGCTCCTACAACCGTTCGTAGCTTCACAGGAAAGTCAACTGCCGGAGCACCCACCAATAATATGGTTCCTTCTCTTACTTCTCCTATCTTGGAAAAAATAATAATTTACGGAGAACAGGTAAAATGTACCAACTACAGGAAAGCAATGTCAAGTGTTGGTCACCATACAATGCCAACATAGAACATTCCCATGGGGAAATAAATGTCAGCACTAACAAGTGCTCATAGAACGTACACACAGATCAACCAGTGGAAACATCTTTTTTTATTATTAATAATTTTTATTTTTAATACAAATCCCTTCTTTTTTTCAGCCCACAGGATGTGAAGTAGATGCAGCTGATAGGTGTTTAATGTTAACAATAGTAGGGGAGGCTGAGCAGCCTGTGTGCTACTGACACAAAACTATCAAATAACATAAACTCAGAGTTTTCCTAACCCTCAGAAGAGGATGAAAAAAGAGGATTCGGGATGTCTGAGTTTTTTTGTTTGGGTTGTGTCCATCTGTGTCCTCCCCTCTGCCTTTACTTCAGCATCCTAGGTAAGTTTGCCTTATGGACCCCATTCACAAGGGATTGTGGCAGAGCTCTTCACTAGGAGTAAGGCACAGCATGGGAGGACTGTTTTGATTGAAACCAAAAAGTGCCTAATATAGCTTTCTTTCAAGAGGTCAATCAACAGAGAGAAAGGGATTTTACTAGCAATCCCAGCCTTTTCACCTTTCTATATACATAAACAAGTTCAACTGCCAAGTTACTTAAACTGCCAGTGGAAATATGGATCTCACAACTGTGTAAGCAGTCCCCTTTCCCTTTCCTGTTGGTCCTTGGGCTGTGGAGTTCTACAAGGGGGTTTGGGCTCTTCCAACCATGCTATCATCTAAACAGGTAAGTTTTAAAAGAGGTGGTTACCTAATTTGATTATTTCCTTCTGGAACAGGAAGATTCCAATTTTTCCAATTTGTCTGATACAGAGAAGTAACCCAATTTAGGAAATATGTTCTTAGACCCTTCCTTGGTTTACTTGCATAAACACACTACTAACCTGCTAAGCAAGAGTGGATGCTCACAGAATCCTTGCTTCAAAGTAAGGAAGATCGTCTGAGCAGCACTGAGCTTGCAAATGTCAAGCAATTCCTGATATGCTTAAAAGACACTACATAAATCTTCAGCTCAAGTCGGCTCTTCAGCTCCCCAAACTGAAATTTGTGGTCAGCTAGATGTAAACCATATGCACCAGAAATGTACCTTTCAAGGTGTAATTTCTCTCAGTCTATCGGCAAGAAGAGCATTTTACATGAAAGCATATTCCTCTCTCAAGAACTGTATCCCAGCCACTGCAAAGAAGTCAGTTACACAAGTCAGTCAGTCAGTCACTATTTTGCCTTCCTGATGTAACGTGGAAAGGTACCAAGTCCTCACAGGAATCACCAGCTCAGAAAGGTCATGAGGAAGCAAGCAAAAAAGCATGCCTGTGATTCGGTGAATAGTCATAATGCCTGTCCAACGGGGAATTACTAATATTGGTAATAAGTGAGCTCTCAATGAACAGACACGCAAGAACTTTTCTTGTGAATCCACCACCAGGCTCAGACAATCAGACCCCTAATTCTACTGACCATCAAAGCAATCTGCTCAAGATCCTATCCACTAGGTAACACATACTAGAAATCAGCTGATGGAGGACAGAAGTCAGGCAGGCCCATCAACAATGCAGGATTGTCAGAACACGATTAGAAGGTATCCGAAGACGTGTAGACAGAGATATGCTTTTCCAGGATGGACAAAAACATACAACAGCCTTTACTGCTTATGCAAGACACTTCAGGAAGGAGTTTAATAATTTTAAGCTTTTTTTTTTTTTTGGCCAGATTTTTTGAAACAATATTATCAGCCTCAGAAAGGGACAAAGGGAGTTAAATATCTATAGTAGAGAGATACTAATAGCCTTCCTCCAGCTCCCACTAATGCTGAGGGAGAAGACAGACACCTAGTAAAACCTGGGAGTCCAAACAGTCCCTGGCCCTTTCCTTTTCTTCAAAAAATAGAAAATGCATTTTGTGCGATGCTAACTGTATCCAGACTTTCAGAAATGTGGGAGTATGTAAATCAAATACAAAAAAATTATTGAGTAGGTGTGTCCTGACTGGAAATAGGAACATGCAACCCAAAAGCTCTGACAATTAGCAGCCTGCTCTCAAGGCAAGAAAGGCAAAGGAGTTACCAGTCACCCAGTGTTCATAGTAACCAGTATGTACAAGCATCGAGTACTATATGAAAGCATCGGTACTGGATTTTAAGTAAGCCAATGGAACTTCAAATGCTTGGAAATTAAAACGTACAGGTTTTCAATGCAGATGTTAAACCAGAACTATCAAATTCCTCCATCTCGTTCTGCAATTTATATAGAAAGCCTCTCTCCTATCCCTCTACCATCTGTCTGAAATGTAAATAAAATACTCAAGAGCCCAGGACAGTCTAGAGATGTTCTTAGGTTCAGTGAGGCAGGTTTAAGCAGTAAATGAAATCAAATTAAGGGAAGAAAACCCCCAAAATACAATAGCATTATTTTTTTCTAAACAGCCATTTACTGTTGTGCCTTTTATACTAATAATTTCCTTTCCATGGATTTGGTCAGTAATATCTTTGAACAGTTGCAAGTGCAGTGCTTTTTTTTTGAAAGCAACCTGAAAAACTAGGTTAGCCTAGAAAGTGAATTCCATCTGTCCTGGTTGTCATCAGTAAAAGATACCTATTCACTTCCTTTCAAGCATATAATCTAGTACTCAGTCTAAAATAGGATTTTAAAGACTTCTCTTATCAGCTTTTAGCCTTACTTCAGTAAGCAGAAAATACACTACTTCAGGCTGGTGCTATACTGAAATTAGAGAACAGAGTATTTTTTTCACAAAAGAACGGGTATACATAGTAGGAGGTCAGTGCAACAACAGATGCAGAGACAATCTAAATACTTTGCAGTCGCAATAATACGTACTACAAGCACTTGAAAAAAACACAGGACATGCAGTGTGGGGAGGGCAGAAAAGGTGCTGAATGATTCTTATAGCCTAGGTTTGACACTTCTGTGTCTAGAATATTCTGCTTATTAAAATAAACAATATTGCTCTGAATAGTTTAATTTTTAAAAAATTTCATTTGCATATGGTGGTGTTATTTCACAAATTTGCTTCTTTCACTGGAAACATAGCATATGAAATGGGGGAAAAGGTTGCTACCTTCATCAGTAGTGAAAACTAAGAAAGCTGGTCCAAATGCACACAGTATTTTTTCAGCCAGATCCATTCTTTCACAAAGTTTCTAGAATGGTTCAGTTGTTTATGCAAAACCTGCATTATTCCCTATGATCCACAATCCATCTCATGGCTTCCTGAGGGTTTACTGCAAGGATGAGTCACGGGTGCACCTCGGCAGGGCTGCTGGAGAGCTGGTGACTCTCAGATCCAAGCACTGAGGAGCAGGCTTCCCACACCCTGGCCCACAGACGGCTGCAGAGGACCAGCCAAGGAAAGAAAAGCCACCAAGATTAGATGTAGGAGAGAGAGCAAATTGCAGTGCCACTGTCAAACCTCTCAAATTTCAGCAGCCCTCCTGAAAGAATTTCATTGCCGCCTTCACACCCAAAGTCTCAGCCCTCCTCTGAACACCCTGAACTCCAGCCTCAGTCCTCCTGCGACTGCACTGACTCTGCCACCCAATGAGTAATTCCCATTAGACAACACCCAATAAGCACCTTGTCAGCTCACCCAAATTATAATTGTACAGTTAGCAGGTCAAACAGTTACTTAAAAAAAAACCCCAACCAGGTAGGATGAGTGGTAATGTTTGAGCACTACAAGACTGCAGGGCAGCTACCATTTATCAAACAACATTACTGGTTTTACTTAAATTTCATGGTAATTGCAGTATATGTTATAGAATTGTCAAATTAACAAAATGTCTGTTTTTTTCCCCAAAATGTTCTCTGTTTTGGAACATCTCATTTAGTGCTTGATGTTTACTTCTTGTTTCTTTCAAAGCACAGAACATGTACATTCACTTTCCACCCTTCTGCTTATTTAAGGTGGACTGAAACCCAACCAGAATTCTTTACTGCTGTAAGTTTCCAAGAAAACTACCAGCACGAGAAAACAAAGTCAAATTCCTAGCTGTTATAAACTGGCTTTTACTCATGTGAACTAAGCAACTACTGACATACGAGTTAATACAAGCATACCAAACTTTATTTAGGAAAGAGAAATGGGCTATTATAATTGTATTTGATTCCCATTCACTTACCAGATCCACTCTGGAAAATGAAATAAACCATGCCAAAAGACATTAATTCCCTTTACAGAAGCTGCGTAAAGAGAAATAGCTATTGTTCTTATTTTATTTCCAATCCCCTCATGCTCCTTACTGTTATGAGGATCAAATTCAAATACACCAAGCAGCTATTTTGAATGTTTGCAGCCCTAGTGAAACACAATATGAGCACACTGCAGCTACATCCTAACTTGCCTGCCTGCCATCCACCCGTCATTTGGATGGGTAATTTCTCCCCTCGGGACCATATGCAGTGCTTAAAGCTGAGTCAGTTTGCCGTATGGCATTATTCTGTAAAAGCAACATGGCTTTGCTGGAATCTGACCTAGGAGGGTAAAGGCTTCTACATACTTGGCTCAGTAGTTGCTAGACATGCTACAGAAACAAAAAACAAACAAACAAACAGAAAAGGAAAAAAAATATTTCAAATGTTAGCGTAATCCACTTGTTTCACACAGCATTTTTCCTATCAACAAGTACAGGCTTTACGCCATTAAGAAGCAGAGTTTTGAACATTATTCCTGTTATTACCTACATCCAATTGCGCACAAGAAATGAAAAAATACAGAATGCACAAAATAATTACATTACACTGAATTACAGATCTACAGCTGAATTATAAATCCACTGAATATCTACTGAATTATACAGATATATTTTATACTTTGTTTCATAATTTGCACATTCCATCTCTGCCCAACTGTGCTTCCTTTCTTTTCAAACATTTTATATGAATAATTTGGAGAACACTGGACATCAAAGGCTTCTAATAAATCGCTGGTGGACGCAGGACTAGCATATTAGAAATGTTTACTAATATTCTCTCCTCCCTTGTTTTTGTTTTACTGCAGCTACCTATTTCAGCTTTTTACTGAGTAGTGGGAAAGTAATTATTTCAGAATGCGGTACACAGAGTCACTGTTTCTTTAACTGTCTTTCTTCAGTGCAATACAATAAAAGCCAGCCAAGAAAGGAAAAAAACCCACCACATAAGCAGGAGGGTTCCTTTTCATGCTTACTCTTGATTTGTTTTCTGTTGCAAATGCTGCTAACATTGTTCAGGATTGAAAGAAACAAAAAAGTATTAGGAACAATCCAAAAACCTTTACAGATGCTGGTAATTCTGCCAATATTCATTTGCCGACCTGCATATGAAGTACAGTGTTAGCTAGCAATCACGTTAGACATCACAGACAACAGTGGCTTGCTAAGATGATTACCATAAGAAGCCATGTATCATTACCAAATTTTTTCTAGCCCCTTCTTTTATAAAAGTTTTACTACATACATAAGAAAAGGAAGAGAGGAGCATCAAAATGTACTTGTTAATGCAGACCTCTCCTGTGTTTCCACAGTCCAGACAACTGGTGCTCAGAAGGGGTCCAGCCAAAATGGAACATGTGCATATAGTACAACCCACTGGCCTTGACCATGGGTATTAAAATATTCATATCTCCTTTCAATGTCACTTGCATACAAACAGCTTTTCCTCCTCCTTTGAAACATTAACCTCTGCTCTCCCAGGTGATACCAACTGGTCGCAGAATTAGTACTGCCTTCCCATACAAAACCACCACTGAGCTAAGAAGGGAAGCAACTGTCAGGCACTCACTTCTGTCTGCTCTGTGCTCAAATATCTATTACTAACAGCCTACCCACTCTGCCAGGAGATGGGCTGAAGCAGAGTGAGGGGCTAAGTGTAAAGGTCTGCTCAGAAACAACAGGAGAGCTGCACTACGCCCTCCAAACTTCATCCCCAGGGTTGCCACTCCCTCCCTCCTGCCATGTGCATTCACCATTAAGCTCTTTGCTAGAGAAACTTCCTCTTTTGCACAAAACATTTTATTTTAAAACACAGGACTCCATAATGCCTTCTTTGTGGCACACTGAGGAATACAAATAATAAGCTAAGGATTCATATGGCTTTATTATTACAGGGCTTTGCAAGACAAAACACCCAAAAGAGGTAAAACAAAACAAGAAACCTCCTACCGTAGTCAATCTAAAGTGTTTTGATTAGGAACTTACCCAGATTAGGTATTTAACTTTTTAACACAGAACAGACAGAACTATATGCATACAGGAATTTAAAGCCCAGAATGATGCTTACTCATTAACCCAAGCTGGGGGGATGTGGAGGTTGACACTAAACCAAACCAAACACCCCCTCACTCCGCAAGCAACCAACAAATAACAAACCCCCCTGGCCAGGCATGATCAGCCCCTAAATGAATGGTAACATTTTGGAAGATGGATGTCCACTGGGAAATCACATCTGTATTAGCCCAGAAAATTGTGGATGGAAAATATTTACTAGGAAAATCTTATCCAAAATCTGACTGAAGCTTAACTCCAGCTACAACGCAGCTACCCAATGGAGGCAAGCAGTGGAAGGAAATGTCCTCTTTAATGCTTTCACCACCACTACCCATGGAAAGGGATACAAGGAACATCACTTCTGCATTTTGCTTTTTCTCAAGCATAATTGTCACAGTGATGGATGCATCAGAGACATACATAAACCAATTTCACCATTGAGAGTGTAATGGTCTCCCAAAGCCGTGCAGCAGGCAAGTTGCTACGCTGGAAGCAGCACTGGGGCTGGTAGGACCATTAGACAGAGCTCTCTTACTATAAAAGCCTGCAAATAAATGTAGATTAAAATAAACATCAAGTCAGATGTTTTATCTGGGGATGTTACCTCATTAAAGGCTATATATGCCAACTCCAATTCAATTTGAAGTAACCTTACGAGGGAAGACATTCCCTCCCCCCCCCAACCAGAATTAGATCCACTTGATCATTTTAATTATACTGCATTGCTCTTTTCAAAAGAGTCCTGCGAGCCTTTATAGGCTGCTGTGCTCCCTTTTGAAATTAACAAATTAGGCTTAGTAATTAGAGAGTCAAAATGGTGTGTTATATTGTTTGGGGGTGACAGGGGATTTAAGAGTGTTTCATTTTAAGCTGTTTTCAAGGTTTGAAGGTAAAATACTATCACTAATCATGTATGTTCCCATTTTCCACCTACGCTGATTAATATCTACACAGTGCACTGAGATAAATTTCTTTGCATCTTAATTAAGAACATTTCAAGGCAGATTCTTCAAAGTTCTGTTCATTTGAAATGACGCTGTAAATATCTTTTAAATGCTATTTACCACAAAAAAACTCCCAACCTTCTAGGGTATAATAGTACGTACTAATTTATGCCAGAAATTATAAATTACTATTTTTTTCTCCTTAATAGACCTGTTGTCAAATCTTAAGATCTCACTGAAGCCTGATACATCAATTGAAGAATACGGCTGAGTCACCCTTTCTTCTGAGAACGGGCCTGTGCATTTGCTCATTGTCAAACAGGAACTTTATTAATTTATATTTCAGTTTGCATTGCTTAGGATTATGCTGCAAGCCCTAAATTCATTATTATTATTATTATTATTAACCACACTGCCTCTGCAGAAGGTTTGCCATGACATATTACTTCAGGGACTGATGTCCAGTTTCACTGGACAACGCCAGCATCATATCTGAGCAAAGTGTGCCAAAATTTGAGGGAGGCAGGCCTGAGAGGCCAGAAGAGGACATTTATAGCATTGCTTCTTTCATCTCAGGCTCTCAAGCCTCTCTACATGCACAACAACTCATGGGCAGTTTATTACCTTTCTATGATATACAGGGATAAACATTTGGCAACCTTGGTCACTGATCACAGGGCACAAAGAAAACAGAATTAAAGAAACCCTGATGCATCCCACTGTTGTCCTCCCGTAACAAGGTACAATATGTTTTGATACTGTATTTTTTACTAAAAGCAAACCTAGAGCAGAAAATACGATGCTGATGTTTTACTCCAGTTTTCAATACAATTGTTTTTCAGCAAAGCCACTGACTTCCTGACTGCTCAGAATAAACATGACATAGCAGTATTTCTCACAAAATTTACAAAATCTGAAGCATAAGGTATTTTAATTCTATTCAGAGTTTTAAAGCACAGAGTATATAGACTTTTTTCCCCTGAAGTACTCTTCTAAGCTGGCATTGTATAACAGTAGGTGAAAATGTCAGAGAGGAGGAGGGAACTTCATTCCCACATATAGGATCAAAGAATATAAAACACAGGAGACAATAAAAAGAAAGCAAGCAAGAAAAAGAGGTATTAAAAGGGTATGATGAATGGCATATACATCCTTGTGATAATTCCTTTCCTGCTTTATTGCTCAGTAATGATCATACAATACTACACTTCATTGATCACTGCTTGAAATCTAAGCTTCATTTCCTTCCCATACGTTAAACACCTTTGACTTGAATTCACTTCATGCAACTTTTCAGTACTTTCTTTTTAGTGTAAAGGGAAACCGAATATAAATACTGAATGAAGAGGGGAAAAAAATCATTCTATATTATTGTTCTCTAACATCTATAGAGCTAGGAGATGTCTTTGAGGTTCAAACGTGTCTGTGGCAAAGCGGGGCACCACATCAAGGCACTCTATATATTAAGTGCGTGCCTTGGGCTAGTGATTGAAAACCCACTTTGGCCACGAGCTGCTAAGACTGAATGTAGATTTCCCCATAACGAAATCATTCACTGACTGGACAGGAAAGACGGAACCTCCTGTATGGTCCCAGAAGCAGCCAGACCTCAGGGGGCAGACCAGCACCTGGGCCAGTCCCATCAGCTGCTCTGCACCCTCTTCTCTCACAGGGCTCACGGAAGGATGAAGTCCCCCACAGGTAGTCCATGTACCTGTAGTACGTCCAAGACAAGCACGTGCAGACACTTATTACAGACTACTACCTAATGCTTTTTGACTACGTGCATGTTTCCAGATGCCAAATGAACAAATAAGGATGCTGGCAGCTCCTTTTACGCAGATAAACTCCAGCTGGAAGGACGTAATTTATGAGCAGTTCCTCACTGCATATACACTTCCCTTTTAATCAACTGCTAATGGTCACCGCGGTGCTCCCCCTGGACAGCCCCATCTCCTGCTTGCTGTGGAGCACAATGACTCCAAACACACGAAGGCATGTAATGAATCAACACACCACTAACAGCTAATATTCTTTGACAGTTTAATCATTTATTGTGATGAATGCTCTCCTACAAAAACATTGAAGGGAAAATATATATTTTTTTTTTTTAAGTGTTTTGCTTGTATTGCATTTTCAGCATTGTGATTTACTTGATGAAACAAAGCACAACTATCTGTAATTTCAAAATTAATAAATATGAAAGAACAGATGGCACTTAAACCTGAAGTTCCTAAAAATCCTTTTTGCCAAGTTTCTATTTAGGACAAAAGGCACACTGGGTAAGGATTATAAAAAGGCAAAACAAGGCTTTAAAGATACCACATGAACTGCACCTAGTTAAGCAAACAAAATCACAAATATTAAGGGGGTATGGTCCTGTGATTAAGGCAACTGACCGGGATGCAGAGTATCTGGATGCAATTCCTTCTCTCTCTCTCACTTCCTCAATGACCTTGGGCAAATCAATTAATCTTTCTGTGCCACAGATACTCAGCAGGGATAGTAATAATACAACTTCCTACCTCCCAGGACTGTTGTGAGAAGAAATTCGCTGATGTTTGTGAGGTCAGCTCCCTCCCTCTTAGGTCATATAGATTAACTCTATTTTCTTTATATCATCAGAGTACTTACAGCAGCAACCCAACACTACCTAATTCCTATAAACAAGGCAACTATTTCTGCACCATAGAAGCTGAAATTCTAAAGAAACCTGAATTCTCCATGTGACAGTGTACAGTAATGGTGTATTACAGACTTGCAGCTTATGACCACCAACCACAAAAAAAGAAATTGAAAGAATCAGTAATTTCTAAGCCTTTATCGCCTATCTATGTGCATGACTGGAAAGGTATTTGTGTTCGAGGCATCTCAGAGGTATCTGCATTTCACATACAGAAACCATTTAAGTGAGGAGACAATCACAGACTTAAAAAATAAATGTAAAGTGAAAAAAAATAACCAAAGAACTAGAGGGCATAACATACAGGAAGAAAATTATGGATCACAAGTAGATTTAGCATATAAAGTATTGTTTTTCTACAGTATGTACAGAAAGACAAGGGAAGTGGCTGTTACTAAATAACCTGTAAATCAGAGAAAGAAAAACATTTCTAAACAGGCGTATAGTAACAAGGTTTAACAGTATGGACTTTATGCTGTTCAGAAGGTATCCAGTCAGTCCTGGGTTTCTCTATTAACCACAAACTGAACAACACAAAAAAATTACTTTTTAAAATGGTCTCACAGTTAACTTCAGCTACATGGACAAAAGACAGAAGGAAGTGACTTGTACTTATAGAACACAAGACATGAGCAACTGTGTCACGAGTAGCTTATAGATCCTGTACTTGATTAAAAAATACATAAACACGAAGGCCATCCTGGCAAATGCGGCACTGCACCACATGAAAAGAAAAGAGGGCAAACACAACAGATAACTCTCTGATATAACTACCATTAAACAGCCTGCCCAAGATTTTAAAGATTTGCATGTGCTTAAATTTTGAACAATAATGTCCAATGTAGGCCAGTATATATACATGGCTGGAAAATTCCCTAAAATACTCCTTCTAGACAGAACATAAATTATGTACAGCTTTTGCATTTATACCACTGATTCAGTATACGTGGGCACAGGCACAATGCACTGCACAGACCTTATACATGTGATTAAATTAGTTTCAGAGATTTATTATTTTTGTTTTGAAGGAAAAAAGACAAATACTATATTCTGCAGGCTTCAAAGTGCACTACAAGATATATTGTAAAGTACGAGAACAAAATAACTAGACAAGAAAAATAAGTAGCCTGTCTAGTCAAAGCAACACTTGATATTTTTATAAATATTCCTTTTATTGCACACTTCAAAGAAAAATACATTTTAATTTTCAACAGACTGGACAGGTGAATACCAAAGGAATTCTTGAATACAAGAGCAGAAAAAGAAGGGAGGGTGCCTTTAAGGTCAGCTTTGCATTTCTCCTGTTTTCAAGCCAGTTTGGCCCGTTAGTGTAATTCAAAACCTCCAAGTTTGTTTAATTTTCATCCATTTGCCAAAGCACTCAAGAGATCCAGAAAGCAGTCATGAGCCAGCTTAGCAGTGCTACCAAAACTCCCCTAATTCAGGGTTTGAAGGATATGTAATGGGGCAATTGCACCGCCTCCTTGCTATAGAAAATGTGCCCTAAGCCAGGGCAATTCTCAAACACCTATACAGATCACTATGGAGGTATATGCAACTATACAGATTCCCCCTTGCCCAAGTCTTCTTACAAAAAATAAGCTCTACTAAGGGTAATCAACTGCTTGCATTTTTATGATACCTTTCATCATCCAGAAACAGTAAGTAGTAGGACAGTACTACAGCTGTGCTGTTATAACTAAACAGGGTTTACTAGTAGTCGTAGAGGTCTCTAACAGTTGTGTTTTCATTTTAAATTAAGTTTAAAATATTTTAAATCAGTCACATAAGCTGCACTCAGCATGAAATAAATTAGGATGCTTTAAGAATTTGGGACTAATTTCACTAAAACTTCTGGGTTCTTCCTAGCTCTCAGCCACAAGATTAGCCACTCATCAGGAAACATTCACAAATATTTTCTTGCCCATCCATGGCTGAAAACAAGAATAGGAGATGAGGGGAAATAAAAGGAATTTAAAGCTGCTGAAAACTAATGTCTACCACATGAGGCACAAAATAAGCATGCCGTTGTATATTTGATGAAAAAATAACTGTTATGAAATATTCATTTGAAAAGTGATTAAGCTTTGCAATTGAAAAGCTAACCCTTCACAACACGAAATAATCATGCAGCTTGGGAATGAACACATCCTGTGTCCTCTGGTGCTCATTATAATTTATGCAACATCTCTACCCCAATACTTTGGTTGCTTAGAGATTTCCCTCTCCTTTTTTTTTTTTTTTTAAATTCAAAATGAAAAAAGATCACTGGACTTGTTTCTTACAAGCATTCTTCAAACCCAAAGAAGCAGATTTATCATCCCCATACATTTCTAGGCATGGAACAGTAACACTTTCTTGGAATTACCTGCTGGGGAGACTGGGAGACTCTCCAGGCCCCAGCGCACGGGCCCCCAGGAACCAGTGCAAAATCCCACCTCCTGCTCTGCAGCAGGAAGCAGCTTCTCTCTTCAAAGATAATAACAAATTTACTCACCAGCACAAAGTACGCTGTCTCTCCTAAGGGTTAAAATGAATGACCTTTCATACAGAACAGGCAACCTATTCCCTAAACTATGAGCGATTAATCCACTGAGCAAAAGAAGTGGTTTACAATCCTGTTCATTTTAACTAAATTTCTTCAGGGATGTTTAATTTTACATATGAAAGCTATACTTTGTACATGGTATACATGCGGACGCATTATTTATTTACAAATCTCAGGCGCAGAAACCATGAGTTTGAAATTTTCCTTACAATGAATTTCATAATTAGTCCTTCTGTAGTCAGGGCACATACAGAGATCAGGGATTATTCATTAGAGGAAGGAATTAGCAGGATTTTAGGCTTCAATGGCCTGTACAGACTATTAGCTTGCATTTGGCTATTAGGCGGGTAAGCAGAGCAGCCTCTAAAGCCTCAGCAACAGATAACAATAAATTCTCAAAATGAGACTTAACACCTGCTTTCCTAATCTTGAAGAGAAGGAGGGAAATGGCCGATTCAGCACTGGTGCAGCACCCCTTCCAGCCACGCAGGCTGCTGGTGTCAGGCCAGGAGCACCCTGACAACTCCCAGCCTTCCAGGGAAGCCAGAGGTCCCAGGATGAGTGAATAAGCCACGCAGCTGAGACCATGGCAACCCCAGGCCCCAGCACCAAACAACATCCTCCAGATCTGTGTGACAGCATGCAGGCTCTGCAACTGCTTCCCTCTGATAGAGAAGTTTTTGAAAATGAAACAAAACGACGGTATGTGAGGCTGGCTTATTTGAGGACTATCAGCTAGTCTCCTTCTATCACCTCCAAGCTCTGGATTTCAGAGATGAGAGGAACATGGGGATTGCGAATGGCTGATGGAGACAACTGCAGGCGTATCTTGTCTGCGCATTTTATTTATTTATTCTGAACACCACTAGCACTCTCGACCTTCTGACAACACAAACCACCTTCTGGTAACACCAGCCTATGCCTTCCTTTTAACAAGCCAATTCATTGCTTCAAAGCAGATGGGAAAAATGAGAAGAATATTCTAAAAGTCTCTGGTTTTTTTTTCTTTTATTAAAGCTAATGCACTCAAAGATGAAGGACAGAATAATGCCTTTACCAAAAATACAGCGCAAGACCCTCAGGATCACTTTGTCTGGCTACAGCTGGTGCATGGGTACTAGAAAACCAAGGAATTTTGATTTGAACCTTTCTCCCCACTCCTTTGCATTTCCAAGGCACACAGAAATAACTGCATTAAATACAGCTCCTGAAAACGGAAATGCTGACAGCTGACAGCTGACAACATGAGCAGCATGAACCCAATCAGTGAAATGTCTCGCAGCTTAGTACAACATTTCATCCTCACCTGGATCAGTAGAGTATTTCAACCCAAATAAAATACACCATCAAAAGTGTGATCTTGATTCACCACTACTGCAATTTTGTATCGGTGTAAGTTCAATCATGTCAAAGTAACTCCGTAAAACAAGGATAACTGTGATACATCAGTCCCAGTGCAAATTCAGGGGAACTCTTCCATGCACATGTACAAATGAAAATATTAAGACAAACCATTACAGGAAGACACACATAATTACATATAATTGTAAATACACATTCTACTAGATCCCCATGTCCAATGATGAAATGGAGCTACATTTTGTTCCTAGATTGTCTAAATGTCATTATTACAGTATACACCTGGTTTTAAAAGAAAAAAAGAAAGCACAGATTTTTGTAGTTTAGGGAAGATGAAGACTAAGTAAACAAAATAATACAGTAAATAAAGAAGCAGAAGTTCCACAGATCCAAGCTGTCCACATTAATTTGTTAAAGAAGTAAGTTGATTTGCTACCTCACATGAAAGGATTCAGAGGAAGTGGGGAAAGGAAAGCTGTTCTTGATACTGATCAAACACCACCTTACATGATTAAAAAAATGTAATTGTACACAAAAAATAATTTGAGAAACTTTTCTGGAAGGCAGAGAAAATTTCAAGGGGAACACGTGAAATACAGGGAAATGGAAAGAATTGGTAGCTTTGTTATTCTATTAGTGGGATAGTGAAATGCCTCCTATTCCACCCCCACCTTTAAAAATAAACTTGAGATTTTTTAATTAGCACCAGTTTTGACATCACTCAGAACAATATTAGTATGAATGAACATTAAGCTGAGTTTTTCCTTTCTCTCTCCTGCCTTTTTTACTTCAAAACTGTGAGCAAAGCAACTGTTGGTGAGCATGAGGGGCTTACTTCACAATTCTGAGAGAGCAGACAGCTACACTGTGCAAATCTCTCCACTGCTTGTCAGTGCAGTTCAATCCATGCCCCAAAACTCCTCTGCTAATTTCAACCCTGGACCTTACTTGAACAACGAGTACTAATTTTCTGACTTTTTTTTTGACGGGGACAAAAGGATTCCAGGAGAGCAAGAAGCTCACTTCCACTTGAGAACTGATCAGACTATTTGAACTTGGTTCTTTAAAAGGTAACATTTTCTCATTATAGAAAAATCTCTGAACACCCCTTTTCAGATCACAACCAAATCATTAGGGCCTGCCACAAAGCCTATTAAAGTCAATGGAAGTCATTCAAAAACTTCAAAGGACTTTGGATCCAGACCTTATGTAAAGCATCCAGATGCGGCCCAGCAGCATCTCACATTGAAGGGGAAGGCTATGCCTGCCAGAGCCCGTGGTGCGGCTCCTCAGGAATGGGCGCGGGTAGGAGAGCTTGGTGCTGAGCACTGACACCCACGCCGTAGCCCTGTCGGAGGGCTGTTCTTCGGGCTAGCCCAGGGACCGAGCACCCGTTAGCAGCTGGAGTGCATCAGGCAGGCTCCTGGGGCACATTTTTCAGTTTCATTTCATCCAAAAGGAATCCAGCATGCTCATTGACTCTGGGTAGCATGAATCAAAGTATGGTAACGGCGCTCAACTGGCAGAGTCACTTCAAAAGCCCACTCCTGATACGAACTGAAACATTAGCAAGTCCCACCTAAGCATCAAACAGCACAAGTAGCCACTGAAGGAGCAAGGCCAAGCTTCTGTGAAGTAAGGTCCGAAGAGGAACTGAGCAATTTCCAGAAAAAACTGTAGACTTTGGGGGCCACAGCACAGCAAGTGCCCTCAGGAAGAGTTCAGCTGATAGAGCCACAACTGCAGCTTTTGTTCAGTGGTGATTGCTCAATACTCATCAACTCTACTCAGGACTGATCCCAAGTTTTCATGCGTAATAACGAAAACACAGAGTACTACAGTCCAAAAAATCCTAAGTCTGAGAATAAAGTTAAGCAAAATTACTTTCTATGAGAAGCCAAGTCCAACTTTCAGAAGTTTCCATGGTCTGGTAATCGAAGATCAATGGCATCATTACGCTTTTTCAGGCTTACACACAATTTTCTGTGATTTTCAGAAGGTTGACTAATAAAACATGGAAGACCTCAGCACTTCCTATTTAACTTTGAGGTGTCTTAATCAGAAATTCAAACTACCACTCATTTTTAATACCCACATTAAAAAAAAAATGTAAAAAGAAAAGAGTTCAGGAAGAAAATAAACAAGATATTCCAGTACGGTCTTTCCCCAAACTGGCTCCAAAACAGTTTGTTTTCCAAAAATCAGAACTTCAAAATTCCAGCTGAGTTCTTCTCAACGTGTCAACAAGCAAACACCTGAAAATCTCTTTTAGACTGCAAATAAGATAATCTAAAAAGGTCTTCCCAGCTCTAAGGAATTATACATATTCTACTGATCAGCCCTTCCCCAAGCTGAAACCATGTTTGGTAAAGTTTACTGAAAGGAAATTTGTGATGAACTAGAGTGTTTACTGTTGTTCAATACTGGTTTAAGTAAACTAACCCTAAAGTAACTGTTAATTATTTCCATAAAATACCTTATTAAGTTCTGTACTCTAGGCAATCGCATCCTAATTTGGGGATACAGCTCCTTTTCCGAGGTATAAAAGCAAACATAACACAAAAAAAAAAAGACAAATTCATGCTGTCTTTTCATTTGATAAGTGAATGAAATTAAAATACAATTTCATTATGGCACTGCTACAGGAAACAAACACACAAAAAAACACCAGAGCAAAACCAAACTACACACTTAACCTAGTTCTGAAAGGACGCATCAAACCAAAAATGACAGTGTTATATCCTATTATTAGCTTCAGAAACAAAGCATTTAGGAGTAATTTCAGTTTTTAGTCCATTACTCTAAATGATGGCATATGTAAAAAGAGCACATACAGAAATGCAGTTTGGAAAAGATTAAGAGATTATTTTAGAAGCAAATCACTCCATAAATAAAGCACAAAGGGAACACAGCATCATTCAGGAATGGACATCTGTCACCCAAGCAGATACCACATCACACATTCACAGCTTAATTCTGCAAAGTGGAAAAACAAGACTTAAAACAACATATAGAGCCTTACATGCATTACATTTATTTTTAAATTTCTAGTTACTATAAATATCGAGGCACCATTAAGAAGTATAAACATTACACATGGAGGGAATGGTAAGGGATAAAATGAACAAAGAACAGAAGAAAAGGGAAAGTCACATGGAGTTGGAAAAATCCAGCCCTATCCTGAGTAGTTCCAGTGCTGCTTTTCTTCGAGTGGGGGAGGGAAGGCAGAGGCAAGAGAAGTCACATTCAATGTCAACTTGACAGCAACCTCTTACTCAAAAACTATTATTTTTCCATCTTGAGTAAGAGAGACCCAAGTGCTCTTCATAATCACATACATGACCTACCACTCTTTAAGTGCTCTCTCTTAGATCAACAAAAAGCTATCGGAAGCAGAAGTATTGCACAATACTCCCCTGTCGTCTCAATCCAAGTCGTGAGCACAGTTCAACCTCACCGTAAGAGAAACCTTGAAAGGCCAAAAACTTTAGGAAATACACTTAGCTAACTATCCTTCCTCCTCACAGAAACCCTTTTAGAACTTTGCAGGGTTAAAATTATAAAGACACAGGGACAAAACCAAACCAAACCAAAACAAAACCAGAGAAAGGGATGAGAAGTACAACTGGAGTTAACTTTTCTCGGGGAAGGAAATCAATCAAGAGGAAGAAAAATTTCAGTTGTCCTTAGGGGTAGACTGTTCCCTAATTCTGCATTTTAGAAGACCTGTGCAACCAACTAATTCAGCATAAAGGTTCCTACTGAAAGAACTCCAAACCAGTATGTAAACTAACAAACTCTCCCTCCCCTCTCTTGGTCGGGATCACAGGAGCCTGTCCCTGTAAGGTCAGCAGCAAGGCTAAGGATATTTATCCCAAAAGAGGTGTTTTGTGTGTGTGTGTGTGTGTGTGTGTGTATGATTCTTTTTTCTTTTTCAGGGAAAGATGAGGGGAGAAATCCCCATTCAATTGTCTGCAGGTCTTTCCATATAATTCAATAGGGAAAGTGCCCAGGGAAAAAAATTATAATCTATCATGTGAAAGAAAGGGAGAGGAAAAAAAAAGAAAAGAAACAAAAAAAAGAAAGGGTGGGAGGGCGTGGGGAACGGACACACATGACCTCCAAAATGCCTTGCTGTTATGTTGAAATCCAACTGCAAATTGAATTAGCTCAATAAAAAAGAAGGATCTGGTGTGCTGAGTGACTCAGCAAGTCAGACCTCAGGCTAGCTCACAGGCTGGAAGTAAGGGGGTAGCCCACATCCCAAATATCCTGCCTGTTTTACATTCTCTGCTTTGTTACTGCAACTGTTCCAAAACACTACACAATCCTCTATTCCACCTGTGAAGAGCAACGTGATGACCATGTATGGTAGGGGGAAAAAAAAAAAAAAGAAAGAAAAAATCCTCCTACTTTTCCCCTTGGTCTCTCAAAGGCTTAGTCAGCAGTGATGAAAGCTTACCTTTACCAGTCAGGTCAGCCTGAAATACTGACTGTGCAAGAACTTCCCTTCATCCACCCAAATCACCTGAAAAGGTGCAAAAAGAACTATTTCCAGTAGGTGCATTTGCTGGAAATTCAAATCCTCTCAACCAAAGTAGGTGAACCACAGCTGAGAAACAGTGTTTGTTGAAATGCTCAGTGTTCACAGAGCTGCAACGTGCTCCTTGCAATAACGAAGAGCTGGGGAATATACAAAGACCATGGCAAGCACTGGGATTGCTCAGAACTCATTCAAAAACTAAATCCACAAATTCACCTCTAGCACTACAATAAAGCAAAGGGATCAAGTGTACCTTATCAGTAGGAGGAACCAACAGGCCATCATGCTTTCTTCTGTTTCTACCAGGAGAGAGTATAATAAGCCACAAAGGAAAAGTGAAGATGAGAAAACCCTAGGAGAATCCTTGGATCTGACCTTCTCTCCATATTCTCCCTCTGTCATCTTTTATTTTTTTTCTTGGCTTCTATAAAATCGTTGCTGTATTGCTGACTGCGGAACACTTACTGAAGAATGCATAATTACATCTCTTTAACCCCTTGCTGTCACAACGCAGATACTGTGCTGGGACCTGTTTAATGCTTCAATCCTCCCCCAAAAATAAAAGAATTAAGAGAATCTGCACAGGCTAGCAGCCCAAAAATTATAAAAATACCACTAATATGATACTATTGACAAAGATTCCAACCCATACAAATAAGACTCTCCACATCATTTCATTATTAGCTGCTCTCATGTGTTCCTCCCCTCTACACTCTGTTTCAGACTGCTCAAGCACATACACAGCAGATTCAGTAAAATGCAAGAACATCACCAACAAAAGAACACTTCAGGACCAGTAGCTTCTGTTCACATGTCCTACCACGTGAACCTCGCAGTGGGCGAGTGCAACAAGCCTTTTCACTTCCAGTTTTTCAATCCCTACTCTGGAAGAGCTTGAGAACCTACTCATACATTGCTGACAACAAGAACGTCCTGTGAATTTTGCTCTTCATCCAATGTCTAAAGCAATAAGCAATGCTTCAAATTAATGAGTCATTTTGAATTTTTATGGTATTGGTATGCAATCTCAGGATGCAGTACTTCTGTTTTCCAAAATTCAAGAACTAATATAGTTTGAAACAATGCTTTCTCATAAAAGTAGTAAGTATTTTTTTGGACTCTAGCTGTTGCTGATAACAGGAGAAAAATTTTTCCAAAAATATTTTAAAAGTACTAGCTATGGTGTTTTAAGAGACCGGAGACCTGAACTAATAAGCATACATGACCAGAGTGGCAGTCAGCAGAGAACAATGGGAAAACACATATCCTGACCTAAAGGACTTAACACAAAAAACTTTCCATAGACCATAAGCTAATAATGAGTAGGGGTTTTTTTTCTCCATTGTGTCTCTATTTCCAGCTAGTTAGAGGAATAGTTGGAGGCTAAGGAGTCTGAATACAGGATACTACTTATACACGTAATACTGGTTTCTAAAGGAACTTTTCATTTATGTATGGCTTGCAAATATATTGTTTTCTGCAAGGCTTCCACCTGCGTTGGGAATGTGATTACAGCTCAGCAGATGGCTGCAAATGCTACCAAGGAGAGTTGTATTTGCTGGTCAGTACAGGTACAGCATATGCAGCTGTACAGAACAGGTTTACAAACCCTGGTCAAAGAAAAAAGGCTCAGAACAGACACTAATACAGAGGAACGGGGTGACAACTGGGTAGAATCAACATAGGAATTAATTGGCCTAATCCAAAGCTCACTGAAATCTGTGAAAAGGCTGATTTCAACAAAGTTTTAACTGGGCACTCAAGGAATAAGGACATGGGTAAAAGTAGAGGAAAGTTTACACCCATTTGGGACTACTGTAGCTACTGTTCATTGACTGATTTGGAAATAACCACCAGTACAGAAGAGACGTTACTGGTGTAAGTGTGAGAAATACCAGCGCTTCTGTGTGGTATTTCTCTTTTAAATAGGCTCTCTAGTCCTTTCCTTTCATTCCAAATCATTGGTGTCAGAGACTGGTATCAGGTAGAAATAACCAATACACTATTTGACTCCCATGGCAAAAACTAACATACAGAGCTTTCTCAGCAAATGTCTTGTATGTGTTCTTCTGCGATCTGTGTTATTAGAATTAAAGCTGAACTGGTTTTAGTTAAGTAACTTTATGTAAATTGTCATAGTTTTATGAAGTCAACAGAGATATGACAACATACAGCAATGAAAGGCTTAGCCAAAATGTTTTAAAAAGAACGGAGAAAGTGAAAATACTAGGAACTCCGGAAAAACCTGAGGAAGGAATAATTATAAATTGTTCTGAATTCTGCAAATACAGCGCTAAGAAGAACATTGAGTACCTAAATAATTAAAGTTTATCCTCTTTATTGAAACAGTCCATGTTTGAGAATTCGTGCGAGTTTTAATGTTTAATTAAGGGATTTAAACATCGTTTTAAGTGAAAACTCTGTGCAACCTTAACTATGGACCCACTAGGTCACCTCCATAATACATTCATGTTGGGAGATCCAGGACCTGGCTTTTACATAAGTCAGTTACTACAAACACACAGTTCAAATATCAGTCACAAGCACGTGAAAAATCAATTTACAAGGAGATGAAAAAATAAATGTTCTAGGAGATAGGATATGCTAATGAAAATTAGTGTAGTGTGTTTGCTTTTTGTCCACGTCCAGGCTTCGGTTTCACATGCAGCAATTGCTGAGACATGTTTATTTAATGATTAAAAAAGGGAAAAGATTAAGCAGCAACTTTAAAAAGCCTTGTGCAGATAAAGATATGCCTGTTTTATAACCAATTAGTAATTTCTTATTAATGGAATGTAAACTGTTTTGTCTAGTTTTCCCAGAATTTGCAGATTTAAGGGGAATGCAACTCAAAGGATAAAATTCATACCCACAAAACCAGGAGATGAGAGTAAATGTCTAGTCCAGCCTACTTAATATATGCATTTGTACAATACTGTGCCCACACTTGGGTCAGATTTGTCAGAACTGCCTTTATATGTACATATAAATTTTTTAAGCAATTTTAAAAAACGTATCTATAAAAAAAAAACCTTTAAAAAAATGCACGCTATTGCCACATTCACCAACACTGTAACACACCAACTCCAGGCTGGGCTGCAACAACAACCCACAGCTGCTGTTGGCCAACAGTAGAGCTGGGCCTTGTGCTGGTCTCAGGTGGTCAGAGTTGGGTTGACCATCCATCTTTCATCTACCCCAGGGTGTTCCTGAGGTAGGAAATGTATTTTGCTTGAGTTTTAGAAGCAGTGCTGATTACCGAAGATACCCGTGGAAGTCACAGAGGTAAGAAGTTGCAAGCAGGAACAAAGACAGAGCTTTGAGACACTGAGCAGTGAAGATGGACACATGGGGGGAGAGCAGGAGCTCTGCACACACGACACACCCGCTCAGAGACCTGAGTGCAGCCTGCAGTCCAGCTCGAGAGGTGAAATAAATCTCCAAGTTTTGGTCCACTGTCCAGAAGCTGAAAATCCATCCCACAAGAGGTACCATTTACATCAACATCACTACACAACATCAATAAAAAAGGACGAGAACTGAGGAAAATTTGTCTTTTCCTGAGATATCCTTGGAAGTGTTTAGGAGAGCAGGCTCCGTGATAGATACAGACTGACAAAGTGAGGTGCCAGTAAGCACCCCGTAACAACAAATTCAGTTAAAAATAAAAAAGGGAGGGGAGGAGGTTGGTGGGAATTAATTTTAACAGGTTTGCTTACCTCCAAGCTACCCTCCAAATTTTTAATAGAGACCATTTGTGTCAGCAGGGACGACTGAATCCCTGTATCAACAGCACTTGACTTCCTTTGGATATATGCCTCCTGCTAGAGACTAAAATGAACGCTGTATTTTAGAGCACTGGAAAAGTGAAACAAAGCCTGCAGCTTGTGTTTATAACAATCCTTTCACTTGTCTAATTGCACTTCGCAGGCTCCACGTAAAAGATGAAGGTGGGGCGGGGTAATACTGCGTTCCCCAGGATCGTTCTGGACTTTTTGGTCCCCTGTCCTTCAACCACGAGGTGTGTTTCTGTCGAAGGCTACCAACAAAACGCTACATGTGCAGAGACTGTAGTGACAAGACTAAGGGCAGAAGAGAAGATGGGCACACCAATTAGAACGCAAGTCCAAAATACCTCCTTGACTCAAACCCTTCACAACGCTGTCGAGGCTCACGTGCACTGACTTCAGCATCTGCTTCAATTAAATGGCAAGAACAGGCTTCAAAAAAGCTGAATTCTTAAAAAAACAGAAAAAAGAAAGAAA